>JABXWE010058043.1:0-10080 GCA_014611495.1 Limonius californicus
ATGTTCGGTAATTACATGTATTAGAAAAACATTCAGATTAACCTACAATCATGAATTAAAATAATCATGTATTCAGTAGGTAAAAATGAAATGAAATATTTGAGTGTATAATTTTAAACTTACATTTAGTAATCACATGCAGGTAATTTGATCATTAAATGTTATAAACTAATATCGCTTGTAATTACAGTTGTTGAGGACTTTAATAATACAAACAGTATTAATTAGGTGGCTATTGAATTCACATATTGATCTGACTTAGAATACGTTGTTGGTATTTGAAATCCATTGCAAATCTATCCACATTTTATTTTCAGAAACTCAGAAAATATATTTAATAACCATTATAATTTATTTTTTCTTATAAAATAGTAATAGAGAATCTAAGGGAAATTTGCTCTTGAATAGCAACTGCAAAAATTTATAACGTAAAACGTAGATACGTATGTTAAAAAGCGAAGGGAATTCATAGAACATTTTATTTTCTGATTACAATCCGTTAACAATGCGTTTATACAATGAATGATCAAAATGTATTGGTAAGGTAAATTGTGGTGAAGTTTTGTTTACGTTAACGTATGGCGTAGCTTGTTGGCGACTACATAACCTCACTTAGGTATTTCTCAACACCATTTACTTAATGTTGCTAATAATTTTGGCAATCCATATCTTATTCAATATTTTAGTAAGTATTTTTGGAATGTCTTTTGTTTGTTCATACCATTATCTTTGTATACCTTTTTTTTTCACACATTCATACTACCGTTCCCCCCCCCCTGAACCGCTTTCGCATTACTTCAGGGGGGTGCGGGCGTCCCTTACACACTAACCATTCATGCAGCATGCACCCTAAACTTAACTAACTGAATTGCGGTCGCCCCAGCGGGGATTCGAAACCACGCCGGAACAAGCGCAATTCAGTGTGACCTCGAGTGGTCAATGCGTTCTCGCACTCGACCACCGCCGTCCCATCTTTGTATACCTGGAATTAGGTTAGCTGCTAATAAATACACCGTATTATTACTAATATTTATAAATTTAATAAAGCTCTAATCAATTGTTTAATAGATAACAATGAAAATATTATTTACATAAGCCGTTTGTAAACCGTAATTTTAGGTTGAAAACAGATTATTCGGAAACTTAGGGCCAATTTCTGTTCTGTTTTTACCTGAGCTAAGGAGAAACACGTAGCAGTGGGACAAAAAGGCTATCAATGAAGTGCCAATTAAACATTTCCGTATATTGAGGAGTTTAGTCAACTTCGTGCCAGGTGGGGGTGCTTTAGTGGTTAATGAGCTAGCCACGCATCACTTTTTCATGGTTCTGTCATTATATTCAGTTGTATAATACAACGCTAAAATGAAAACTACAATTGAAAATCCTCATAGGTGTGCATGACGCACTGTGATTCGTTTTCTCCATGCAAAAAATGAAAACACTGCTGAAATATATCATTAAATATGCAGAGCTTATAGTCCAGGCATCATAAGTGAAGAAGTTTAAAACTGGTGTAGAAATTTCAGAGACGGAACAAAGTGGGAGACCTTCTGTTGTCAACGACGAGCTTGGGGAAATGCCAACTAAAAAATTCGTGAATATTGGCGTTTCACGATTTCGGAAATTGCCGCAAATTATTTTTAAATTTCATGTACGATACTGTACAATATTTTCACGAACAGGCTACACTACCACAAACGTTCTGCGAAGTGAGTGCCTTGATGTGTGAAGATGTTGACGCATATTCCTAAAAACTAGCGATCAAGCTTCGTACTAACCTTCCTGCATCGCTACAAAACTAATGGTGATGAGTACCTGAATCACATTGCATTTGGCGACGAGACTTGAATTTCGTTCACAAATGTTGATACCAAGTAACAATCAATGCAATGGAAACATGCGAATTCCCCAACCCCAAAAATTTTAAGACGGGAAAATCATATTGTTGGTTGACTTTCATGACTTCTCGCGACGACCTCAAAACGGCAGTACAAAATTGGTTTCCGTCGCAGGCGGTATCTTTTTATGACGAAGGTATACAAACACTTGCACCACGATATGACAAGTTTTTCAATTTCGAATGGTGACTATGTAGAGAAATAGTTTAAAAGAGTGTATCTAAGATTTAAGCATAATAAATTTCTTTTTAACTTTACATTTCTGTGTTTTATGATCGATCTGCCCGTAAATTCCGTATTCCGAGTATTTAAGTTAAAACATGAAATACAATCTTCTTCTTGAAACCAAGACTTTCTTCTTCTTACTTATTAATCTTTATCGTTCAATTAAGCGCTAAATTCAATATCCACCAATGTAAGTTTCCATGTAATTATTTATAGTCAACGGCAGCATTTAGAAATTCGATGGGATATTCTTCTATGCAGTTTTATATTACATACACCCAAACGTCAAGTCTTGGTTACATTGGGAAATTAATATTCGATCATAAATAGTTTCTGTTCTAATGTTTACATATTTTAGAGAATATCAGAAGTGCTGTAAAAAGTACCGTGTTTTGGGGTGTAAAAAAAAGCATAAATAAATGCGAAATCAGGTGAAATACGAATTTTGACTGCGAACAACATTTGAAATTTACTTGTTGAATGCCGTAGCCGCGAGAACAACCCATAACAAAAGCTACGACATGCGTTTATATTAACATAATTCACCTAAATATAGGAAATGCACTAATTCAAGAAATAACAACTTTCTTCCAAAAGATCTTTGATACTGGAACCATACCCGAACAGTGGCATAGAAGTATTGCCATCCCCATATTTAAGAAAGGGACAAAAACAAACCCAAAAAATTACCGAGGAATTTGCCTGTTAAGCAGTATGGCAAAACTGTTAACAAAAATCATAAAAGAGTATATCACACACGAAATTGGAGTAAGTGAAGAACAACAAAGCGTCCGTCAGAACAGATCTACCATTGACGCAGTATTCATACTACGCCAGATTGTCGAGAAGGCTATAGAATTTGACAAACCAGCATTTTTATGCCTTATAGACCTGACACAAGCCTTCGACAGAATAAAGTTAGCTGATATCCTAAATATTTTACAACAAAACAAGATCAACCAGAAAGTGATAAACATTATAAAGGAATTAATCATAAATAACAAAACCACTATTAAAACGAATAATAAATTAACAGAAGAGGTTCCTGTTTCAACAGATGTAAGACAACATACATAACATCTTAATAGACAAGATAATTGAAAGTGTCAATACAGTCAATGGTGGATATCGAATAGGGAATAAACAAATAAAGATCATGTGTTATGCCGATGATGCGGTTATCATGGCCGAAAACGAAGATGACCTACAACGACTACTGTTCAAGTTCAAAACAACAGCAGTGCAATTCAATATGGAAATATCAACAGAGAAAACGCAGGCAATGACTATATCTAGGATCCCCTGCGCTGCAAACTGGCAATCGACAATAAAACAGTTAAACAAGTCATGAACTTTAATTACCTCGGCGTGAACACATCCAGTAGTAGAAACCTAAACCAGGAAGTACGAACATAGGCAACAAAAGCTGCAGTAACATCGGGCTTTCTTTGTGACATCATACGGCGAAATAAACATATGACAGTAGAAAGTAAGATCCGTATTTATAAAACCTGCGTAAGACCAATTCTCACTTATGCCGCAGAAACTAGAGCGGAAAAAGCAAAAACCAAACATACCATGAGGACCACGGAGATGAAAACACTAAGACCTATATCAGGTCACACCCTACGAGACAGGGTAGGAAATGAACATGTAAGGAAAATCTGTGAGGTACCAGATGTAGTAAGATGGGTAAGAACAAGACGCCGCCGGCAGTGGAAGGAGTATGTCAATAGGATGGACGGTAACGGATTGGTAAAGGTAGCAATGACACAGAAACCCAACACTAAAAGGCCCCAAGGACGACCGCCAAAAAGATGGTGCGAAAGCAGGACATCAATATCCTAAGGCAATTAGTAGACATAATATGTCCGAAACCGATAATTAAATAAGTCAGTATATTTGGAATTAACAGGACCCACTCCTAAAGTAAGAAGAAAAAGACCTAAATTTAGGGTGACCAGAGGTCCCAATTTTTCGTAATTTGTACCTATTTTGCTTCGATGTACCGAAGTCCTCAAGATGTATTTTCGGGACTATTGAGCACCCGATTTTCAGATACCCATAATTTTTAGTTATCGAATGCAGGATATTTACAATAAAATGTTAATATTTCTTAAAAGTCGTTTGAAAACTTTTCTTGTCGATCTATTTTTGTCTGCAAAAACTGCCAAAAACTTCGGGAGAATTCCAACACAAAAATCGGATCCGACCGTGTTTGCTAGCTACTACTCACGAGTGCGTTTTGTGTCAAGTGTGACTACCCATTTGCACTACTGTGTAGACAGCAGTGTTTACTGAGCTTTAGCGATCATCAATCCACTTTACATTAACGGATAAGATGTAGATTAGGTGAAGGAAATCATAAAAGATCTTTAATTGACAATATGAGGTGTGTTCAACTGAAACTCATTCTTGCATTATAAAACATTTATTCAACAATTTAATTACAAATAATTATCGTCACAGTTAAGGCACATATCCCAATGTTTTACTAACCGACGTATACCCTGCTCATGCATTCTTGTGGCTGCTGATTAAAGAAGCCTTCCACAGCTATCTACACTTCTGCGCCGGACTCAAAATGCCGACCTTTTTCGGCGATCCAAAAAAATGGAAATTGCAAGGCGGTAGATCAGGGCGGGGTGGATGCTCTAAAACCCTCCATTTCTTTCGTTGAGGATTTTCTTTTACCACGTTGGCAACATGAGGCCTAGCATTGTCGTGCAGCAAAATGAACCCACGTGTAAGTTTTCCTGGGCGTTTCCGCCTTAATGAAGCTTGTTCGAAGTTTCATTGTACAGATTTGCATAGACATTTGCTCCAGGTTCCCTAAACTCCATCAACAAGGATCCTTCATGTTCAAAAAAAATGTTAACATCACCTTGCCTGCAGATGGTGGTGCTTTAAACTTCTTCGGTAGTGGGGAATTTGAATGTTTCACTGCATCGACAATAACTTACTGAATGGCTCGTAGTAATGGCACCAAGTTTCGTCACCAGCAACTACTGACAGAAGAAAACCATTACCATTTTGCCTATAGTCTGTGAGGTGTTGCAGAGATAAGCCCATTCGCAAGCATTTTTGTACATTAGATCCTACACTCGCACCAACAATTTCTGAAATTTCTGTAATTGAAATTCGACAATTTTCTCTAATAATGCCTTCCACACATGCCATATTGTTTTCTGCTAATACAGTACACCGTGCGCATGGTCGCGGCTCATCCATAATCCCCTCTTTTCCATTCCTTTTTGGCACCATTCCTTAATAGTTGGGTGCGCAATATTTGCATTTCCATACACTGCTTTCGCGTATAAATCTGCAGTGGATGCACACCCTAAGTGCATACAAATAAAATTGTTGGACCACACGCTGATCAAACTTGGACGAATTTTCAACAACAAACGCTATTTCAAAATCGAAGTTTTAAAAGTCAGAATCAAATTCTAACCCCAGAAACTTATTAATGTGTTACTTACAAACACTGCTAACATTAACAAAAGTCATTTGAATTATTGCATTTGTTTTCAAGACTAAGCTGATCAAAGATGGGTTTCAGCTGAACAACTCTCGTATTTAATAATATATTACGAGTATTTACTAATAAGATAAATGTTTGATGACACTGTGATGTATTGTGTAAATTTGGAAAATAAATGTATACAGTACTTCGACGTACTAGTACAGTAACATACATACACGAAGAACAATTCTTTCCAATCCGTTCTGAAAGGGTTTTGACAGATATCAGTAAGCTTCTATACATGATCACACCAGACCTTTTAAAGCCATAATTTTAATGATTTTCTTCCTGAAACTGAGACTTTCCTCTTCTTATCCACCTTTAACGTTCGTTTATGCGTTTAACGTAAGTGATAAATTTAATGAAATTGTAAATTCAAATTTCGTAATACCTCGCACTTGCTTTTCGTAAATTGGTGAAATTTTAAGTGATTCTTAAAAATGAGTATTTCCCTATCCAAACACCATTAGCCTAATTTTCTTAGTGAAAGGAAATAATTACGAGCATTATTTTATTGTACATTATCGCAAAATCTAATCCCAATAAGCATAAACGCTCGCTTTTTAAACAGTGCGCCAGCAACGACATTATCGAAGTGCAATGAGAAAGAAAGATGTCTTAATACTGATAAATTTAGTAATAAATATTTTATGATCTTGGACAAACTGATAAAACGGTTAAAACGCGAACTTTCGTAAATTATGGTGCCTACCGACTGTATTACACATAAGTAAATTTGTTAATTGTTCAGTACTAGTTCCAATTCTGCGCTCGGTTAAGCATAAATAAATTATGAAAGTAAGAAAAAAGTCTATTTCGTTAAAATACTAAATTTTGTAGATAGGAAAATTTAGATAAAATATAATAGTACGCACTTAAGGACTTTTACTAATTATTATACACTAACTACTCTCACCAGGAAGTGATTGGCAAACTTATTTTGAAAAACTAATTTGCTGTAGAACTTTTCCAAATGAAGATTCACTTTTAAGGGACTTCTGAAGTTCCTGAAACGAGCTATAATAACTTTTTCAATTAATATCGTACAGCTTTTAACACGTAGGCCAGAAGAACTAAAAGAAGTATTTGGAAAATTAAAAGCGAAAGCCAAAGAATTCAGGTTGAATACATGAAGACAAGACACAATATATGGAAATGAGGGAGTAATGAGGCACTTGCACTCTAGGGAAGAAAGAGACTATTATTTTGAAGTAGTTTTGGTTATCTAGGGGCGACGCTAACGAAAAGAAATGAAGAAAGCGAAGAAGTTAATAAAAGACTACCAAATATTGTGGCGACGTATTTTTGTTTAACACCCTTATCGCCGTCTTCGGGCACCTTTAACTTTTGTCTGCCATACCCAAACATTTTCATTTTGTCATTTTTTAACTGCTTAATTTAACACCAACTAACAAATTTATATACAATGGTAGATGAACTGTACATTAACGGATGTGAAAACCAAAGAGTATACTAAATGCAGAATTAGAATTGTGTGCAATAATTGTATGAGGACAATAACAACTCCTATGAAATTTGTAGAAAAGTAGTATTTCATAATCTGCTCGAAATTTTATCTGCACAGCAGAATATTATTGTAAAAATATGAAAGAAAAACATCACAATATAGAGGCTTACAAGGTATTTCACGTAATTGTATCTGAAAGTCAAGATTCTCGCAAGAACTTCATTATATAGAAAAAATCAATATATGGGAGTTCACTATATAGGAGTTCAACTATATACGTAACGGTAATTGTCAGAAACTGATTAATATTGATAATAGCCGATTAATATTCATAATCACCAACAGATTTGGTAAAACATATTCACGTTTATCGGTAAATTAATTGCTTTTACCGGTATTTTTTTATAATTACCAACATTTATCGATAAAATTGAAAACTCACGACATATGCAAGGTAAGTATTTTCAAATTGCAAGTCAAAAGGCAAAGTAAGTAAATAATGCTTCTAAATAAATATTAACTGAGTACATATAGAGTTTTAAATACTGAACAAAATGAGATTATATGTATTTACCACTACGTACCAGGCACTATATACAATTGCCGGTAAATATAATAAATTCTTTTAAATATGAAATAATTTATTAGATTTACCATATTTCCTGGTGGTTATAAATAATTAATAATTTCTGTTGTTCGGATTCGACGTTAAACTGTAGGTCCCCCGTGTTTCTGCCTTAGCGCTGAGGAGAAACACGTGGGAGAGAAGCGGCCGATGTCCAGCAGTGGGGCAAAAGGGCTGTCAATGAGTGATGAAAAGTAATTACCAGTTGTACAACCCCCCACTTATTTATGAATATTAACAGGCTGTTATATAAATATTAACAAATTTCTAACATTACCATAACATATACATTACATATAAATATATATACAATATATCTACCTCCTACCTATTGTTTTATTAATTAGTAGACAAGATATTCATAATTGTAATAAGTGTAAACAGCATCCTTAAATTAAAAAGAAGTTATGAAAAAAAATTGCCAAAGTACTAAGAACACCGCTAAAAATCAGTATCCGTTTCTGATATATGTGGACTTTATTTTGTGAAATTGTTTCAGTTTATTACAATCTACCATCCTTTAGAAATATAATACACATACAAACCCAGCGTTAAGAATTATCTATTTTTTCAAATCTTAACAATGACAACGAAATTAACTAAGCTATTAATTCTCAAATAGAAGGACATGATGAATGATCTTCATTTTGAATAAGATCGAGGAAGACATATCATGCATTTTCCGTGAAAAGGGTTGTTGCACTACATTTTGAAGTTCTTTGCCAATTTAGAATCCCCTTAACTCTATCCTAAACCGACCTGATACTCAACAATGAAATGTAACTTTTTACATATTCAAACTATTATATTCGTTTCCCTGCTCGTCCCGAGCCACGGGACCACCTACTTGAACGCTGGAAAACGAACTGCAAGGAATATAAAAGACAATGCGTATAATATACGAAAAAAATAATTTAATAATAGAGTCTTAGCATTATTCTTATTGTAAGAAAATTAGATAAATTAAGACACTGAGATTATGTGCACTATCTTCTTAAAATATGGTAGTTTGTAATAAGGTGAAAAAAGTTCATTGAACTAAATCCACATACAGGGTATCAATTAGAAAATGTACAATGTTTTACATATCTGGAAGTATAATATATATTGAACTTTTCTAGAAAGCGTTTTTACAACATGGAAGGCCAATCATAATGACTCATAAGGTTGGGTCTGAAAAAAGTCTGCGCACGATAGATTCAGAAAATGTTGCCACCTGATCAGAAGCGGACCAGGTTGCTCACAGCTACGAGCAATTTGAGATTAATGGGCACGGATTTGGATGGATGTTTGGAAAGATTTGTAACTGTAGATAAAACCCGGGTTCATCACTTTGATGCAGAGTCAAAACGGTAGAGTATAGAATAGCGGCATCGTAGACAAAAGTGTCTGTGTGACTCAATCGGCCGGAACGGTAATGGCAACAGTGTTTTGGGATTCTAAGGGAGTTCTTCTTGTTGATTATTTAGCATGTGGTCACGCTATAACGGGAGAATATAAAAGTTCGTGAGGCTACAAAGCAAGAAAGGCGTGGAAAATTGAAATGTGGCGTTCTGTTTCACCAAGACAACGCTCCCGCTGATAAAGCTGGAACACCCATATTCGATATAGCCTCAGTGAGATTCACCTGTTCTCCAAATTAAAAGAACATCCTCGGGGAACTCATTTTTCGGACAATGAAGAGGTGATGGTTGCCGTGAATTAGTGGTTTGCAAGATAAAAAGTTTTTTTTTCTAAAGGTATTCAAGCTCTGCATCATTATTATACTAAAGGCTGGTCTTTCAACGTTTCGACAAAAGTCTCCGACAGTTGTCAGACGGTATTAACTAACCCCTAGGATAAATTTACCCGACAGCGTTTTTGCGTCTTTCAAGACAACTTATCCTATTGGTTATGTATCGGCCTAATTCTTACTGGTTAACTACCACTGGATCTAAAGAATTTGTGGCAAATTCAGTACAATGGTGCTTGAAAAAGATTGGTGTGCGAAAAAGAAAGGATTATCTTATAAGCAGTGAGTTAAACACAGATACCTATATTTTGTTTACTAGACGCCGGGGGGCTACGAAGGACGTCACTCAACATCACTTACCATAATTGGTAGTAAAATATGGGATTTCCATTAGCAATTGTACGGGTAACCTTTGTAACGAAGTTCCGGCCTACAAGATGTAAATTTTGTTTAATAAAAATTATATGTAGGTTAATTCAGTGTTAGAGCGCGGGTGTCGTTACCAGTACAGCAGCCGATCGCTTTCCCCCAGCGGATCTCCGTTCGATCGAGCTCCGCCGAACTTTAATCAACAGGCAGCCCGGGTATAAAAGCGGACGCTCCGGC
>JABXWE010058059.1:0-13656 GCA_014611495.1 Limonius californicus
AAATTAAATACTAAATTTATTATAATATTAGAGGACAAATTATGAATAGAATGCGCATTCTTATATTTGGCAGATAAACTGTTGCATTATTGAAAATCACTGTAATTTAAAAAAAATAAGGACGAAATGTTCTATTCAAATAAATTAAAGTGATAAAAAATATTATTTTTCTATGTAGTAAACCATGACATTTATTTTACATAGTTCAATATTAAAACAAAAATAATAATTTACCACAATTATACTTTTTAATTTTAATTTTTATTTGTAACTCGTGGGAAATTCTATAGATTATGTACTAAATAAAAAGACTTCCAGACAATGACCAATTCATATTGTTGTTTTTGAATCTGGCAAATACATGAGTTGTACCGTATTGCATTTTGGTTAAGGGAGACGTAGGACGCGGCTTTCCAAGCATTTCTTGGTACTCAATTTTACCATATTTGTCCCATTGTACACTCTTACTATGAATTTTGACTATTTTATATGGAGTAGTAAGTTAAACGGGAGACTAAGAAACTTATTTTATTGTCTTAAAAGTGGATCACACACTCCTAGCTAGTAGCAGATATACAGAGTGTCCCAGATGAATGGGTATGGATCTTATTATTAAATATAGAGATTTGTTTAAATTGGCAAAGTTGTGCAGTTTTGAGTGCTGCTGGAGATTTCTTTTCCAAAGTAACCTTACGTGATTTTTTTGATTGTAGGTGATTTAAATTTAAAAAAATTAATAACTTTTTATTATACATAGATTGCAACATATCGTTGAAAAGAGAAAAAATGCCATACAACCATGTACAACTCCAATATGGCGTCCATTTAATATAAGAAAGTTGCTACCAATATCTCGGAAACCGCCACTTTGAATTTTACTTTAACACTAGAAGTTTGTCTAATCAAACCAAGTAACTTTCACATAAAACATGTTTTCATACGTTTATAATTATGGAGATATTTGACTTTAGCATAAATATAAAGCGATTTTTAGTTTTTTGAAATAATTTCTAAACCGTTAGGAATTTAAAAGTTTTCGGAACCTGAATTAGTGTTCAACACTGCACAACTTATAATACTTATATGTACCTAAAGTTCGTTCTGCATCAAATAAAGTAAAAATATACCTGGTGTTCTATTTAAAAAAACATAGTTTTTGGTGTTCGAAAATGCTTGTAGTTGGAAGGTTATTTTCAACACCCTGTATAATATAAATCAATTTCGTACAACGCATTCGATTTAGGGCCTCATTTCAAATAAGTTTACAGCGTTTTCATTGCCTACTGCATTCCCTGATCGCCATAATAATGTTTTCAGGTACCTCTGGATTTGTCACAATTTTGGAAAAAAATTAAATAACTCAAAAAGTACTTAAGATATACATAGGGTACCTTCTACACTTTATTGTCAGAAAAGTGAGGAGAATAAAAAATGCAATAATATATAGGGCGTTCCATTTAAAAAAGTATTAATTGCTGAACCACACATTAATGGAATCTAATTTTAAAATATAGCCATAAACCGCTACAGCTTTGCTGCAAATTGTTTTTTTATTTGTTTGAAATGTAGCCATAATATTACTTCCTCAGATCGTTGGTGGATCCTGTATTTATAACTTACAATAAATATTTATATATGTAATCATAAGAGAGATTCTCAATCTGGAACACACTGTATACTTTATATATTCTTCTAATATTAGTAAATAATTATTACGACGACAATTTCTTAAACTTTTTGGTTTACTTTTACCTGGAAATACACCGCAACCAGATTGTGTTTAACACCAAATTTTAATTTAATTTAATGTCATTTAAATTCCTTGAAGTAATTTACATATACGAAGTACAAAAAGGCAATACCATTTATTAGTAAAAATAAATGTCTCAATTTTAGGTAATATTACTGTTCCTGGCGTTAGCGGTAACCAAGGCATGCAACTTAGATTGGATACTGGAAGATGTCTACGACGACAGTGATAGTGACGAGGATGACTCTTCCGAAAAACCAGGAAATAACCAAAATACTTCGACCACACCTGCCCCTAGCGAATCTGTGACAACTAAACCATTTCCTGTTATTCCAGCGACCGCAGGTGTTGCTCCAGTTAATAATTCAGCACCCTCTAACAGCACCAGCCGTGCGTTAAAAGAAAACCCCAAAGGAAAACGTCATCGAAGAACTCACCATCGCAGACGTTTGATTCGAACAATTCCAACACGAACTGAATTTGATGACCAAATCGTTCCCAACGAAGGCAGAGGGTTTAACTCAGAATTAAATCAATTCTCGGTGCTTGGAAGATTTGCTCCTTTAACACGAAAAAAGCTAGTTCAGGAACGGACATCTTTGCACAATCCAATTGAAGAGGAAAACGATATGGAGGAAGCTCGTGCTTTCACATCTCGTGATTTTGGTACTAGAAGGCGTACGTTTTTGATCAGACCACCCGAAAGTAGACGTGGCAATCTGGATTTGAAACAAGATATTGAAGAAGAAGAAGAAGAGTTGGAACCCAAAGACTTTATTAAAATTTTTATGGAACCTTTAGGAAGGAAGAATGTTGAGGAAGCCGATGAATTTTTGATTCCTGAAGAACGCATGGAGAGTTTGCAACTGGGGGAAAGTATAAACGAAGAACAACCAGAAGCCGTCTACTTGGACAGAGATGTTGGTGACCTAGTTCGTTCTGTCACAGCTGATGAGTCGCTTGATGATGCAGATATGCCTGACCTTGAAATACCTCTAGGTAGGATGGAAAATCATATGCTGAGGCAAAATATTGGAAGAAGGAAACACTCATCTCAACATTCAATAAACTCATCTCGAAGAAGAATTATTAAAATAGTGACACCTTCTACAATGCGCATGTCAGAATCTGATCTAAGAAAGTATGCTAAGGAATATCTGAGAAAGCTGCTACTACGTGATACCGAAGGTGAAATGTTCGAATCAAAACGTTATGTTTACATTCCTGTTCCGAAAAAGGTTTTGAATAAAAAACCTCATCACTCTCACTCATCTCATCCCCAGAAACAGAAAGGTTCTAATGTGGTGTCAATAATGAATCGTGAATATTTTTACGAATTGCCCGAAATTGATCATTTAAAAAATGAAGAACGAGAGTCATATCTAACATTACTGGTTCCACAAACACCACCAAAAAAACCTGAACGTCCACCTAGTACGCAACATTTGATGCTTAACAACCAGAACCCACGCAGGCCTATTTTAGTAGATCCTTACGAATCCTATACGGAGAAGTTAGTAGAGGATCTTCCTCAAGAAATAAAAAATCCTAGCATTAATCACGTCAACCATATCAAAGAACATATTCTTCGGGAAACCGTCAAAGTAAATCCCATCGACCATTCTGAAATACGTAATGTCCATGAACAAACCCGCTTGTCTATCATTAAAAATCCCAACGTCCCTATTGATTTAACTATGGAAAAGCATGATCTTTCGGATCTCGATAATTCTGCAAATCTTAAAATGCCTGCAAAACCCCAAGGAGATCATATGGAGCCCAACAATATGTTAATTCAACAATTACCGCTAGTTACTTATGATTTTCATCAAAATGTTTATCACCAACCCCCTAAAGTAGATCAAAAAGTTGAACCCCAACATGAACATATGATGATACAACAGTTACCTTTGGGTGGTGCAAACATGAACTATCTTCAAGGATCTGCTAACAGTGCTGCAGTTGCAATGCCAAATAAGTACATCGAAGGACATATGGTTAATCAGCCTGGTCCAAGTCAACTTAGTAATGTTTATCTTCAAGCTCATACGTATCCAATAAACTATCCCATTAATAATCCCGCTATTGCTCAGAAACAGTCAACCCAAACCGTGACATCGGAGCAACTTATAGAACCTGTTCAAGAAACAAATTTTTATATGCAACCACAAGCTCATGGAATGGAACAGATGCACCATAATGTTCATGAAGCTCTTCCCCACCATTCCAATCCACAACATGAAGCAGATCCTCATCAGACTCACCACGATCAGCAATACCAGCAGCTGCCTCTTCTTGACATGATTAATAACTTCCAAGGGCACAATATAGAAAGACCCATGTCGCATCAACAAGATCATGAACAAAGACCTCCTGGTGAATCAATTAACCATGATCCTCATCATGGATCAGCGACCGCCACTTCGTCGGGTAAACATGCAATAAAGAATGCTGTATAAGAGGATCATTTGAAATACGTTCTAAAAATAACTTTACCCATGTAGCTAGCGTTGATTTTGTATGTTTCGATAGTTGTAGTAAATGCTGTAATAGATAAAATGGATGCGGTATACTGTGTGTCAATAAAAATTGCGAAAGTTTTTCATATGTTGTTTAAATTCCGTTGTGGCCTACAGAGCAATCTAAAATGCTGTAGTTATTGGTTCTTATGAATCCTTATTTAATTAATTTAACAACGTTATAAACACTTAACGTAGAATTTCACAGTTTTCTTCGATGTTGTAGTTTTAAAGTCAGGTACTTTAACCTTAGTGCCATCGCCGACAAATATATCAAATAGTAATTTTATAACATGATAAACATGCAACAGCAATTATTTAATTGAATAGGTTACGACAATAAAATTAGGAATTTACACTTGATTGGTAGATTGTTTTACTATTAATATTTTGGGTATCTAATGATTTCAAATAATTATTTCTATGAAAACTTCTTCTTCCTCTGTGCCTACACCGATGGCCTGCTAGTTACCAACAATGGAGTAGGTTCTGCGAGCTCTCCTTGTACGCATGTCGTGCAAAGGGCTAACGTAACCCGTCGAATACAGAAGAGACGTTTCACTACATGATTTATGATTGTCAAAGATGTTCGTATGACAACCGAGAGCTACGCCTTTACCTGTCTGACTGGTTGCATATACCACTATATTCGGCCACCCATGCGAGTACTGACCAGCGTGGATTGTGCTGCACTATACGAATACCGTTTGACCGGCATCCGCAGTGCTCCGCCATGCAACCGATCCATGAAAACCAGGCAACGGAAATATTTACTATTGACAGTGGTGACATTGCTGTGTATTTGTGATTTATGCATTCCTTTTTTTTAGACAGTATGATCAACAGGGCGAATATGTAATGTTGATGATGGCCAAAGTTTAGCGGCAGACGACAAAGCAGGTATCTTCTATTAAGTCATGTAGTATGCAATAGTTATTACGGTTATTTAATAGTTATAAAGGTACAGTATAGCTACTCAATTTTTTCTGTCTTGAAACACAAAATATGTATATCCACAAGGATTACGATTTGCTTATAAGATTCTCAAGTTTTTAGAACCTGGCAACTGTGGTAGTTTAAATTTCTTCACAAATCTAAACGGATTCTGTATAAGTTCTTTCAAGACTAACCTCTTTACAAACTATATTTAACGTAATACTTTATAAGTGATTACCTGTGAATTACATGTGAATATCTGAAAAAATTACGATTTCTTCAAGTTCTCCTTTCTTAAAACATGGGTTTAATGTGTATACGTATTGTCTTAAAATAAATTGGCGTATTACTGACTTCTTTATTTATATTGACTATTGCTGATTTTTAGAGATGTCATAAGAACTCCTATGTAGTGATAGTTGAACACCTTTAGACGGTTTATATTCATAAATATTTAAACATTTTTAAAAACTGGTCCGTCCAGGCTTGTCAAGCAATTCAAACCTCAAATTGTACCAAGCGATAAAGGTTTAGAAAACTAGGGAAACTTATTAGAAGATGTAAATGTTTCTTTATGCATTGTGTTCTAAAGTAGAAACTAATTGTAGCAACTAAGCCATACTTTGATATATTCTTCGTTTCATATGAAATGCACCACCCATTAAAAATAAAGCTACGGGTGTAAACTTTGTTAAAATATTGTTTCATTATTGCATATGAATAACAATAATAATAATAACAACAACGAAAACAAAATTAATAATGTGTAACATCGCCATGAACAGCAATGCAAGCATTTACTCGTCGTGGCATGCTTTCTATCAAGTGGTCTGTGTTCTCCTAGGGTATCTCGTTCCATATAACCTAAAGTTGGTCTCTCAGCTCGTCTAAGTTGTTAGGAGCTCTTGGCAATAATCTTAGTCGCCGGCCCATCCTGTCCCAAAGATGTTAGATCTGCGATAAGTCCGCTGATCGTGCAGGCCAGGGCAACATTTGCAATTGTGCTTGTTGGCGGTACGTTCTGGTAACGTTTGCAGTGTGTGGACGTGCGTTATCCTGTTGGAAAATACCGGCAACGTCTGCATGAATGGTACTAACACCGTTTCCAGGACATCATGAATACAGCAATCAGCATTTAAAGTGCCTGGGACGAACACAAGAGGTGATCTTCTATCGAAACAAATCGCACCCCAAATCATAACTTCAGGTGTTAAATCTGACTCTAGATTTCGTCTTTCTCCTCGATATCGACGTGCCTTCCTACGGCCATCATTTGCCCACAAACAACAACAAATTGATGAGTGACAGTAGACGAACACCACAGCCACTTGATTCTTTTAATGGAAATAGTGATCATTTCATACGCAATAACAAAACATTATTTTAGCAAATTGTCAAACACATAGCTTCATTTTTAATGGGAGGTGTATTTCAATGAAGCTGAGCATATATTAAATAATTATTTATTTTTATTATTATAAAGCTTTCACAGGCCTTATAGGTCCATCGCTTTGGTGTGAGGCAAGGCTAAGCTTGTTTGTGCAATGAACAACAGGGCTCGACTCTGCGGGTTACCGTGTTGGTTCGTAACCATGCTTGACTTGCCTGGTATGTGGTGTATTTTTGTGTATATGGTCTTGTTACGCCTCTAGTGCGATCGTAATACGAGGAGTGCCATTAATTTGATCCCCAATGGCAAACGGAGACCGGGACCCAGTACCGATCACCCAGGAAATTAGAAAAAGTTCCAAACCTGGAGTGATTCGAACCGGGAAGCATTTGGACTGTTATATCCAAAGCTTGACTCTCTTATCACTGAACCATCATCGCCTCTATTAAATAATTATAAATAGTATAAACTGTATTGTATACATTAAGCAACGGCACCTGTATTCGTTTTTCACAGGCAACCTTCATCAAAAATTATGTATATCTACTGCCAGTGGCATTGGGCGCCTTGAAGCAGTTCAATTGTCGGGCGGCTCATTCACCATAACACTCCATAGTGTATAATAAAAAAAAAACCTAAATTTAGTTTCCTTCAAGTTATATCGTTATTGCCTTATTGAAGGGCACTTGCTAATCCCTGGTTAACATTTAACGAAGTTGTAAATGCTGGTAAAATAAGAGACCCGGCTTTAGGAATTATATTTGAAAGTTCAACATTTTCAAATATCCATTTTATTTAGGTATATAATTTTTACACTTCTTAATATACTATTTTTTTGGGGTATCTATCGTATACTGACTGGAATTATACGTCCAAAGTTTCTGTACAATATGGTGGAAGTCGTACCAAGTTTAGCCTAAGTACCATTTATTTATATTCTCTTGGCGGTATGTATGATGTTTTGGAGATGCGCCATGCTTGTAATCTGTTTGATTCCATACTAACTTGACGCTTGTTAATGGTTTTATGTTTATATCCCATACGCCAAATAATTCCTAGTAATGTACTTTCGGAATTCTTTATTACAGTATAATCGTCATTCAATCTTCGATTTAACAGTTTTACCATAAGCAATTAATTTTCCCTGTAGATTTGATATATTTTGCGCCGAATTAAATGTTCGCTATCAGTCCACGGTATCCACATTTTGAAGCAAAGGATAAATAAGTATCTTCTTCACACAAAAGTTCTTCAACAACTCCTTTGCGCTGTATATTTCTTAAGTTTAATAATTATGTTATAAAGGCAGATAATGAGGCAACGATCTAATCTAATTTCTGAAAAGTAACCTATTACACATGTAAGCTAATTAAGGAAGCTAATTTTGGTACATAACAGTTTACTAAGTTTAACATAAATCTGTTCAACTAAACAGGTTAATCTTAATTAATGAAAGAAAAACAGAGAATTTAGGATTCTGGTTTGCTCTGATCGATACGTAAATTTAAATGTATGCGGGTGCTTTAAGCACAGTTACAAGTAGCTTGTAAAGCCTATACTTACATATTACTTTTTATACATTACATTTATTCTACTTTCGAACTTGTCTAAAATGTAATATACTATATTTCAATTAATTAGATTGATTTATTAATGTTGAAATGATAATATGCGACTGGAAATGATGATGTGAAATAAAATCGGTGAAAATGTATTTCTTAATATAATGTGGGAACTATCGTTCATTTTTAATTAAATATCTATTTTAAAGTTCGATTAACGGCTGTATACAACATCAATGTAACTATAATTAACAGTGAGTAGTAATTATAATTGGGGGTGGGTGGTGGGGTGTATTACGCGGGGGCCGTTTAAATATCCCACCGAATAGAGGCGTAGTCAATTTGTTGCATTGAGGTTGATGATCTAGCCACAAGTCACTTTACCGTGGTCCTGTCATTGTATTCAGTTGTATAATAAAGCGCTGAAATTAACATTACGACTGAAAATCTCTTAATGTGCCAAATGCACGCTACGATTCATTTATCCATGCTACAAAACGAAACCGCTGTTTAAATTTACCGTCAAATTAGTCAAATAAGCAAGGTTTATGGACCAGGCATCATGAGTGAAGACAATGCCGTTTCAGGATTTCGGAAATGACCGCAAATTCCCCTCAAATCTCACGTACAGTTCTGCAAGAAATTGTTATGAA
The DNA here is from genome assembly GCA_014611495.1 of Limonius californicus. Lineage (NCBI taxonomy): Eukaryota > Metazoa > Arthropoda > Insecta > Coleoptera > Elateridae > Limonius > Limonius californicus. The sequence goes on from JABXWE010058059.1 coordinate 8,811, forward strand.
CAGGTTAAAGTACCACACACTTTGTGCGAGGTGTGTGCCAAAGATGTTGACCAATGCCATGCCTCCTGCGTGGTTCGAAACTGAGAACGATGAGTACATACATCATACTGCGACTGGCGACGAGACTTCTATTTCGTACACAAATGTTGAAACCAAGTCAACAATTAATGCAGTGGAAGAATGGGAGTTCACTAAAACCAAAAACTTTAAACCAAAAACCGAAAGCTCATGGCTACTGTTTTTTGAAATAGGAAAAGCGTTCAGCGAATTGACTACATAAATATAACAGGCAATATACTGAAGAGATAGTTATTGGCCGTAACAATTATCAATTTATTAAAATAATATTTAACAACATAGAGATCGCGATCGAGCCATGCAGTGTTTCTTTATACTAAAATAACAAACAAATCAAACGTTCGGTGTTTGTTAAAGACATGAATATGAGTCACTATTAGATTGTTAGACCGACAGAAGAGAAAAATATTAAATAAGGCGATAATAAAGTTTTAATGTCTATGAGAATCAACCAATTAGGGCAGAGCTATACTTAAAATTGTTGAATTAGGGTATTTACATAAAAAAAGAGGAAAAATTGTTATAAAGTGTGATACTGTTTTGTAGGAAATGAGACAAGTGGCCGAATGTACAAGAAAAATATTTGGCCCAATGGACAACCCCCTTTCTTGCATGCGCCTGGAGCAGAGTGCTCCAACTGCTTCAGAAGTTTAAAAAACTTCTGAACCTAACGTTTCTTATTACCTATTACACGTTTACGTAATGGAAGGAAAAAATTGAAACTGTCTAGACAACTTTCTAGGCTGTAGTTTTTAATGCACACGTTTTTGCTCCTTGCTGTTACAGCTTCATAAAGAGAAATTGTTACGAACTACGAATTGACGTTTTGTTATTACCGATATCAAATTTATTATTCGGGTATCTAATGTTAAAGATGTAATCTTATATAAAATGCGCCAGATAGAGGTCATTGGTCTTTGCTGCACAACAATCTTGCATCTGATGTAATTTTAAAGAACAATTCGATTTAATAACAGCTATAATTAGTTAATCGGTTATTAATCGTAAATGCAATAAAACGTTACATAATTGCGTTTGTAATTAAATATCGCTGCGTTAAGTTGCAATTTTCGATAAACAATAGTAATAATAACGTAACGGTAAGTAATCCCTGAACTTCGGAATTGAATGTAGGAGATTATGAAAATTCTTCATCCATGTATAGAAAATCGTTGACGATATCTACAAACAATTAATAACCATGTCTTTTTTTAAACAGCGTCCTTCAAATTAGTATTTATTTATTACTTGGTTGCTATTTTATGTGTCAGCGGTTGTTGTCAAATACTGTGGTATCAACATGAGAAAAACTTTGTTTTGACTCACCTTGGCACTTTCTCATCATATTATTTTGCAATACAGAACGGTTCACGATATATGTATTTGTTTTCTGGTTACAGTTTTACCGTTTTTTCATTTAATTATTTATTTTTATGTTGAAGATGTCTTAAATATGCATTTTTGCACATACTTGTTAGAAAACGAAATAATATAAAGCAATTCCCTTAAAACTTACAGAAATTGCAACTTCTAAACGTATCAAGAGATCCAAAAAAAGCTGATCCCCAGCGGGCTATGGAATGAAAATTCACTTCTTTTCTAGACTAAAGGAATGTATATAATGTCAATTTCAGGTTAGGTTGTGTTAGCTGGAATTAAATAATAATGAAACGTCATTTTTAGGAGCAGAAATCTTTTATTGAGCAACAGTAAAAGAAATGAATAAACCTGAACTAATGTAATGATCACAACAAATGTTGAAAATGTCTGCCTTCTTCCTCCAAATATTTCTAAACTGGTCTTCTCATACCTTCAAAAACATTATGTAATAATTGAAGTGAGTTGTTAATTTCCTGACAGTTTTCTTCAATTCTAAGTTTCAGTTCGTTTAAATCATTAACTGGAGCTTTAAAAATGGTGTTTTTCAAATAGGGCCATAGAAAAAAGTCCAAAACAGTAATATCACAAGAGCGAGGGGGGCAGGGTGTTGCAGTATTCCCATTAATGATTCGCGCATCAAAATATTAGCGTAAAAAATTAATTGTATCTGCAGCTGCATGAGCTGTTGCGCCATCCTGTTGCAGAAAACCATCCCGTAGCTCATCATCGTGAAGTTCATGTAAGAAAGGTTGCAATAATTCGTTCCTGTACTTCAGTTAACGTGCCTTCGAAAGATATTGGCCCAACTAACCTACGACGACTCATTACAACCCTGACTCCTATTTTCCGTGGATGAAGGGAAGCTTTAATTGTAACGTGTGTATTCTTGCTACTCCAAATCCGCATATTCTGTGAATTAACATACCCATTAAGGTAAAACCAGGCTTCGTCGGTAAAAAAGGTTAAATTTAACTGCTCATCATTGAGATTATCCAAAAACCAACGACAAAACTGAACTCTTTTTGGATAATCCTGTTCTAAAAGCTCCTGAACGGAAGTAAATCGGTAAGGATGCAGATGCAAAGCTTGTTTCAATATTATGTGGCATGTACCGTAACTTAAATCATCAATTTGCTGGCATAAATGTCTAATTGGTGTTTTTGCAGCCTTGTCAATTCGTTGTCTTACAGTTTCGATTAAAGCAGGTACTATCTTCTTTGGCCTACCAGACCCTTCTTTCCTTCCAACACTTCCAGTTTCTCGAAAATTGCTGACTAAATTCTTAACCAAAGCATAAAATTTTCGGTATGTAATAATTTCATTGGGATACCTCTCTAGGGATTCCACGAAACAAGGAGGAATCGAAGAGGTCCATTATCCGTCAACTTGAAAGCCGTTCCGAAAGTAAGATTCAATAATGAATGCTCTTTGAAATGTATTAAAAATCATTTTAACAATCTGTCAGATTATTCGTATCAAAAAAAGATAACTAATTTATCTGATATTATAAACATTCCTTTAGTCTAGTAAAGACGCGACTTTTCATTCCACAGCCCGCTGAGAATTAGCTTTTTTTTGGATCTCTTGATATATAGGAATAATAAACAGCGAAGTGTATAAGAGAGCTACAAATATTTGAATATGTCAAGTGTGTTACAATGTATAATATGTGCTATTGTATTCATCATATGGTGGTTATACGTTGAAGAACTTCAGCAAAATTTCGAATCGACTTGTTACTGTACGTTTTAATGTCATAAATACGCAATATTGTAAAATGGGTAAAAAGTGTATTGTTTCTGTGATTTGTGTACGAAATGGTGAAGAAAATAGAATATCTGAAAAAGTTAATATTTAAGATGTTAATTCATAATTACGTCTTATCATATTTACATAGCTGTTACCCTTGACAATGTACGTTACATAATAAGGATTTCCTAACAACTTCGGTTTATTAGCTGTGCACTTAAAAATAATTGTTACTGCATCTAAAACTTGCCGTTGTAAATATTAATTTAAGTACAGCATAAAATTGTAGGAATAACTTGTTTTGAGAAGGTTTTTGAAGGAATGTTATTTATATTGCGCTAAGGATATTATTGTTAACAATTAGTGTATAAAAAGTCAAGGGTTTGCTAAGAAATCTTTGCAAAAGTGATTGAACTGTCCCTCGATACACTGCAGTAAAAATATGTATATTTTAACAAGAAATATTTATTTTACAAAAACGAATAAATATGCATACTGAACATATACCTAAAATCACCAGTGTTTGGTGTATGTAGACGATATGTCCAGGGCCAAATAGAGGGGGGCTAGGAGGGTGTGTGGTGGTAGCTCAGTTGGTAGAGCGCTCGCTTTCTGAATAAAACGTCGATTCTGGCTTGGGTTCGAAACCTAAGCAGAACTATGCAGATTTAGAAAAATCTTGTCTGCAACCCACCACACACAATTTCCCAATTCGTCTTGCAACCGTGGGATCTTAATGCTAAAAACCTTCTCTGGAATTTCTGTCGTTCGGATTCGACGTTAAACTGTAGGTCCCCCGTGTTCCTACCTTAGCGCTGAGGAGAAACACGTGGCAGAGAAGAGGCCGATGCCCAGCAGTGGGACGGAAAGGCTGTTGATGATGAGGCGGGCCATATGGCCGGGGGCTCCAGGGGCTCCGGCGCCCCTAAAATTATTTATATATTATATAAATATTTATAATAATTTATATTATCTCATATATTACTGTCTATCTGCGAACTTATCATACAGATTGTGCAATTAATTCTCGTGTTTAATGCACTTCTATTATTTTGTTGTTTATTTGCTCATCAAGCACTTTCCATTTCGTATACAATGTGCAAGCGGCGTTCTAAAAAAGAAAACAGCTGCACAGTTGATATCGTCGCACATGTATTGAAGCCGCGCGAAATAATTGATGAATTTATAATTTTAAAGAATATTTATAACAAATTTTGGCATAGATCCATCACTTCAAAATTTGCTGAAAAACATTTTTAGAGCGAATTTAATATAAGTGTTTCCAGATTTGTCAATTATTCTTAGAATATTTTTGTGTATACCGCTTCAGTTGCTTCCCCTGAAAGAAGCTTTAGTACTCTGAAAAGAATTAAAAAAATTAACAGATCGACATTATCTTAGGAAAGACTAAAAGGTTTGTCAATCCTGAATATAAATTGTGACTACGTACGAAAAGTTGATTATTCAAAAATCATTAAAGAATTTGCAAATTCCAAAACTCGCAAAGCATATTTTTTTATTATTTTATAAAAAAACTAAATAATAAATTTAAGACAAATAAAAAAAATATATTTAGCGTGTAGGTTTTTCAAAATAAAAAAATATGTATTCTATTTATTCTTTAATTTTATATTAAACT
>JABXWE010058076.1:0-14107 GCA_014611495.1 Limonius californicus
GCGGATTATTTAGGGTAAATCCGGATATCGGAGTTTTCGGATATATCCGGATATCGGATTCTTCGGATAAATCCGGATAGCGGATTTTCCGGATGAATCCGGATAGTGAATTTATCGGATAACGGATTTGCAAGACGGATTTTTTCCGAATAGTAAAAAACCGGCGGATTCCGGATTATTCGGATACCGGATAATTTAAAATTCGAAATCCGGATTTTAAAATGTAACGGATTTGACAGCACTAGTTTCTAAGTTGAATTCTTTTTGTTTTTCAATTAGTCTTTTTAAGATAAAAATATTATCACTGCATGGCCGGTCTTTAACGAATCGGGATTGTTCTTCATCTAGTAGTACTTCAGCAATAGGTTTCAGTGTTTCATTAATTATTTTAGAATATATTCTGTAAGCGCTGCTTAGGAGGCTAATTCTTCGGTAGTTTGAGCATTTTGAGCGGTCCCGCTTTGTATATACATTGGTATGACTTCTGCCGTCTGCCATTCTATGAGGATCTTCTTTTTCCGCCAGTATTCATTTAAAAGATGTAGTAGTGTAAACTCGAGAAGTGGTCCTCCATATTTTAAGAGGAGTAATTCAGATTTAAATAGATATGAGAGTAATTCTTCTTTTTCTTCTGATGTGAGACCTAAGGCCTATTTGCGGCGTCATTTTGTTGTGATTTCTTCCTATTGCCGTGTTGATCTTTCCGACCAACGCTCCTTTTTTATCCAGGATTGGGGCCAGCAAGAGTACTCACTGGGTTACTCAATCGGCTACATCTACATGACTAGCTGCAAGTGCAGTGTATTAAAAAATAAAATAAATAGGAGCTACACTGGACTCAACACAAAATTCACCAAGTAGGAACCATTTCTTCGTTGTGTTCAATCTTTTAATATATCCAATAGAATCTTCTACACATCGCCATTTCTGTAACAAAAGATATAGGTTAGTATCAAGCAAATGCAGATTAGTTAAACTAAAGAGCACTATATTGATATGTGCTCTTTGGTTAAACAGTAAATAAAACAACAACTCAAAAAAATATATTAGTAACAGATACGAACATTGCAATAAAACTAGGCAACACACAATACAGACTCTAAAGATACTTTCTTCGTGGCGGTTAATTTTTTAACATGTTTCCTTGTACATAATACTTAAATAAACGTAAAGTTAGCATGGATTAAGGAACAGAAAGTTATCTGTAAAAAATCAAAACAGATTTACGTACCTACTAAATTATATCATGTTCGTAATCGTAGATCTTACATAAGTTGCTTATATGTTTATACATAAAAAACGATGTTTGGAACAATATCAGTCAGAATATAAAATATCGTGAACAAATGTAATAGCTCTTAGTTCTGCCAGAATGATAATCTACTGTGTACATTAAACTTCATTTTTTAAATGTTTTAATGATTTGAGTGCAAAAACTTAAAATATATTTTAAAATTGTTCCAAACAAATATAACGTTAACTGAAACTGTTGTTAAGAAAATGTTAAGCCTTTTTCTGAAAGCGTAATCTATACTAAGTTTGTTATCATTTTATATTTAATAGAAATGATAATCTGTGAAAAATAATTTAAAACATTGAACTCTACCAATAAAATTCGGGTTGATGTATTTTGTGTTGTCTAATTATGTTATCCTTATTTTTTTCAATACAAACTATTATATATGTAAATCTTAATTATTTCTTTAAATGCGTGAAATGTATTGGATAATAATAAAAATCACTAAAAAAGTTTAAACCAACTACATTTCTTCAATTATTTTGGCTTTCATATCTGCGAATGTACTTTTTGGGAATCTAATGTTTAGCATAAGCCAATGTGGTCCAATGGTTGGAGCATTGAACTCCGACGCGGAAGATTGGGAGTTCAAACCCCCGACTCGATAGCTGGCGGCCGGCCTACCCAGTAGTTTGAAATAATTGGGTACCTGCGTTCGAATGAACAAGGGGTAACAATGCAGTTATCTAATGTGTGATGGTCACCACAACACCACGTGTCATTAATTTGGTACGCGACAATCGAATGTGAGAGTAAGCATACAGAGCTGTGACCTTCCGCCTTGCTGGCCAAGCCCCTTCATGGGGTGTAGAACCTAACCATTATTATTATTAATGTTTAACATCTAGTGCTAAAAGCACTGAAGCACCAGTGATTATAAACTTCTGAAAACAGCCAGTACAATATCTTGTCACACCATATACATTTCAAGTAGGTATGCCGGGTTCAATTATGAGTAGGTCAAACAAGGTTGCCGGTTTTTTCGTCTGTAAACGCCAACCCTTGTAGTCGAATCTTCTTCTTACAGTGCTTTATCTCTTACGAGACATAGCGACCTTCTCTCCTATGCCTGTGTTGCGCGTTTTGAGTGTGACAGACATAGAATACCTACAGCTTAACGTGGACTCCGAACTACGGGAAGTGTAAACACTTCTACTCCAGAGAAGATTTACTGGGCAGAATACCTCGCTGGTTTGCCATTACTTTGCGAGCAACAGCCGTTAAAAATCCGATGTTCCGGTACTGAGAATTGAACCCAGGACCTTCAGCGTAGAAGTCTAACACGCTAACCTCTAGCCCACAGCCGTCCCGTCAAATAGGAAGCCTAACTGTACGTACAGTGCCCAAGTATTATTGAATATAACAATGGATCGCTTGTCTAGCGTAGAATATCCAGGCGTGCTGAATTCCTTTGTTGTGACACTTGTATCAGTGATTAACAATATTAGCCAACATAATCATAGAAAAATAAAGTAAATATGGCAATAAATCGTTAAGTATAGCGACGGAAACAACACTTGTATGGACACGTGCAATGTCTACATGAAAAACGACGTTTTTTTTTTCGCCAAATCTGGTCTTGCTTCTCGAATTTTTGTCGAATTGGTTTGCTAGTTTAGCGTAATAGTCTTCTGTTGTTGTTGAGACCAGATAAACTATCATCAGGATGCCTTTAGAGACATTGTCTTCGTTGGTAGCGCGGAATCGTCATTCTATTATTCTGGTATTTAATGGTGAACACCAATTTTAGTGGTGGCTGCAAATTGGCACATACAGTTGCATCCTTTTAAAACGGTTCAAATACTATTACGATGTGTCCATTCGATTATGTTTTGATCGTTTAGTAAGGCAGCACCCAGTGTTTCAGGCGGAAATAGTAGCTATCTCCGAATGCGCTGATGAATGTACTCGTAGGGCATACCAAAATTTGCCCATCACGATATACTCAGACAGCCAAGCGGCTCTTAAATCGCTCAGCAATCCTGAGAAAACCTCGCGGTTGGTATTAGAATGCTGGGAAAACCTACAGGCAATGGTGTGTTGGAAACCAGGACACAGTGGGTTTGGGGGTAACGAACACGCTGATCGGCTGGCCCGGATGGGCTCCTTGGAGCACCTCTGGGGACCCGAACCAGCGTTGGGCTTACCTCAAAGCTCAATTAAGGCCACTATACTGGACAGACTGAGAAATCAGCATGACCAAAGATGGAAACAACAACCGTTTAGGCAAGCGAGACTTCTCATAGAAGGACCAGCCCAAAAGCAAACAGACTTCCTATTACATCTGAGGAGGAAAGACATCAAGGCCATAGTAGGCCTCTTAACAGGCCAAGGCCACATCTGAACAAACACCTAACCACATTGGGAATCAGAAACGATGCCCTCTGTCGGAAGTGTAAACCAGAAGAATAACCATCTATTCATGTACTCTGTCGGTGTGCAGCGCTTGCCCCTCTCAGATTCAGGGTCTTCGGGGTCTGGTTTCCAGAACCTGAGGACATTCGAAGAGCCTCACTGAGACAGATCCTGGCCTTCATCGAAAGGTCGGATCTGCTCTAATGAGGCACGCAACAGACAGGATGCACAATGGATCAAAAGGTCTGAGTGCTGCACATCTGGGCCCTGTCAATTTAGAAATAGAAATAGAAAAAGGCAGCACCCACATTTCGGATAGCCTTCTTCTACACAATTCTTCAGGGAATATATGAAATATACGTTCATCTAAGATTTCAACAGCTTCCTCAATTAGAAAAACTTAGAATCGGCGATTCTTCAATGCCATAATATGGCATTATCATGTATTTTTCAAGGATTTCTGGTGTTATTGCACTGTTTAATCGTCCACTGAGAAAATCGGGTTTTACGGTTTTCAACATGTAAAAATTCCGAAGGAAAAGGAAATAAGTCCGCATAAGCACTTTTCATATCGGTTTTAAACTCTGTTGCGAACAAATCATTTTTGACAAAATATTTATCTATAGCACGATGTTCCATTTGTTCCGTTTTAAAATATCCATTAACACTGTTACTGAAAAACTCTATAGAAATAACTACTTGGCATAATTACTTGGTGTTTTACAGCTGTACATAAACAGCTGAAACAGTTCGCTACAGCAAATAATTTCATAACTACTAATTCCATGTACACTTGCCTCTGCAAACTATTTAAATGACCCGCGTATGTTTCGCATTCACGTGATTGTTATAATTTGCCCTTGGGAGTTTTCCATATTTTTTTTAAAATATAAGGATTTCTTATATAAGTTTGTAGTATGTGGTCAAAGGTCATTTAATCGTCAGTTCACGAATAGTCAATTAATCGTTCAAAGTTGCAGTATTCGAACCAGTATCTAAGATGCTGAAAGGATAATTTTATATAAATTTCTACATTCTTTAGTTAACATTTTATAATATTTTCGAAAAGCCCTATGACTTGGATACCAGTGGCCCGCAATGTGCTGTGGAGTTTCAACATTTTTCGGTTACGCTTTAGTCAACAAAATAAAATTAAACTGTGAATGTTTAAAACAAAGCATAAAACGCAGCACTATATTAAACAAAACAGTTATATAATTTTTTATAACATATTTATTATTTATCATGATTCTACAGGGTACCAACAACATTGGCTATTAGCCCTGGTACCTGTGATTAACATAGTTGCATACAAAAATCGATAATTTCTGTAATAGTTATTACATAAACACAATAGGATGTAAATGGAAGTTAATTAATAGGTTTCTAATGCTAGTGTGGTTTCTCCCTTATTATAAGTAAGGAGAAATAGTGGGAAAAGTTTTGCATCACTTGAGGAATTGGGGAGAACTTGTATTAAAACGATATTTCTAAATTATTTTGAGCCAATTAATGTTCAAATCCACACAGATAGTCAAGTACAGTAATATAGTAAAGCTAACAGATCATATTGTTGCTTGTTTAGGAAAAACCACTTAAAATAAACCATTTATTCAAATTTTAACGTATTTTATTATTGTAATTTAAATTAAAACCAGGGATATTATAAAAACATCCCGATTTATACATATTTGAATAATTTAATACTTTATCGATCAGCCCTTGTTCTTGATGACTGCTTGGCATGTATTTCGCATGGAATTTACCAGTTGCCAAGTTTTGATAATTGATAAGGGCTTTGATAAAATCAATTTTTTGTCAGTTTTCTTCTTTGAAATAATGTTAGCTGTTCTATGCTACAAGTTTTCGGTAGGATTAAGGTCCGGCAATTGCGTTGCTCAATCCAGTCCATCGACTATATTGGTCGACTTCCAAGATTGGACCACTTTTGCTCTTGGCAAGTGCTATATAATCTGCGAAAGTAAACTTTTCTTCTCCATGCAAATCTTTCCCAACAGGCTGCAACTTATTCTGCAGTACCTCAATTTATTTTGTGGCATTCGTCATTCCAGAGACGACATACAGTCGACAAACTCCTTTGGCGAGTACGCACACCCTTACCATACCTGAGGTTGAGTGTTTTATTGTTGAAAGTACGCATTTTGTTGAAAATTCTTCCCCAGGAAACCTGACATACCTAAATATATCAGCAAGTTTATTGATATATAGGTAGATTCTTCACTGAGTAGCACCTTTTTCCACTGTTGTGGTGTCCAGTGACGATGATTATTTGTTCATCACCTCATTGCTTCTGTTTCTTGGAAAGTAGTAATTTCTTGCGTGCACTACATGCTCGGGAATCTAAAATTAAGGAATCTGCTTCTGACAATAGATGTATGCACACTCACACTTACTCGAACTACGGCTAAGTGATTACACCAAACTCTATTAGTGATTTTAAGGACGAAAGCTCCTTCATTATGTTGAAAAATGATTACATAGCGCTTTTCGTCAGTTATTTAATCTGTTTCTTCTGAGAAGATATCGTGCAACTTTATGGCATGTAAATCTCAAATAAACGTCTTAAAGTCAGTGTAGAGTATACAAGGTGTCCCGTAACTAGCGATAAAAAGCCTTGTAGCGGTGCATACTAAATATAAAACAGGTAAAATATTTATTTGTAGCAGGCTAGTTTTTTCACATGAAGCATAAAAAGAAGTGGAAACTTGGTAACTGGTAATATGCATGTTGCTTGCTTTACGGAAAATCCTGCTGCAGTTATTATGGAAAACTATTAAAGAATATTTATTACATAATTATTATTATCTAGCTCAGTAGGCGCTTTCGACAACACATATCAACTATTAAACAATGCATTTCCACACCCCTATAAAGTAGAATTACCGGCGCTATGTATTGTATCCAATAGTCCTAATCCACAGTTGAATAGAAGTAATTATCAATCCTTTTCAGTGCCCAAACACCAAAATGACCACCACCAACATTATGACATTGTGCACATCTCACCACAATTGAACATTGTACTCGTTGGGGCAAGCGTTTGTTTAAAGTTGCAGTCACTTGATTGGTACGATTTGTTAAGCCGTGCACATTGTGCACTGGTGTGAGATATACCAAATCCTTCAGATAACCTCATAAACATAAATATAAATATAAAGGTGTTAGATCAGGTGACCTTGGCGACCAAGTTATAATACCCCACGACTAATCCACCGATCTGGAAAATGATTTCGCGCCTACCTCGAACCATGATTCCATAATGGGTTGAAGCACAATCTTGTTCGTACCACATACTTTGCCTAATTATTAGTGGAACATTTTCTAATCGATTTGTCCGTCCTTGTCCGAGGCTTGGTACTAGTATTTTAGCAATATCTTTTTTTACTCAACTGCTAACCCCAGGCGCAGGAAGAGACAATCCCAAACGAACGGAGAATCAGCGTTTTAATTACATTATTTAACAAGGGAGACAAACGAAATCCCGAAAGCTATAGATGAATCAACCTGTTAAATGCGACTTTTAAGTCAACAACTAGAATAATACCCAATAAAATCAATGGAATAACGACTATAGCAGAAGAATAGCATGGTTTTAGAACCGAAATATCTTGTACAGACGCTATATTTATCTTACGACAAATAGCAGAAACATACCTGGAGTTTAATGTGCCAACGTACCTGTGCTTCACTGATTTACACAACGCATTCTATAGTATTCAGCTACATGGCGTAATAAGTATAAAAGACAAATTCCTATTAATCTGATAAATGTAATCCAAAACGTATATACTGATAACTATGCGAAGCTCAGAATACAAGAAGAACCTAGTCATCCTATCGCTGGTAAAAAGGGTATTAGGCAGGGCGACTCACTTAGCCCCGTGTTGTTCAATTTAATAATCGTGAAATAATTAACAGCGTCAAGAACCTTAAAGTATATAAGATTCGAGACAGTGAAGTAAAAATTTTATGCTATGCAGATGATGTCGTACTATTCGCAGAAGAAGAAGATGCCCTACATACTTCTATTTCAGTTCAATAAGACAGCCGAAACGTATACATATACATAGTACGATGATGTAAACTAGGAATGGAGAATCAAGCTATAGAACAAATAATGAGCATACATTATCTAAGAGAAAATATAACAAACTATGATAAATTACAACAAGAAATTGAAGAGCAGATAGTGGAAGCCAATAGAATAGCGGGCTGTCAGAATAATACACTATGGAGAAATAAACACCTGCGAATGCAGACAAAAGCAAGAATTTACAAAGGACTAGTCAGCCCCTTAATGACCTACACGGCTGAAATAAAAACCAACACGACAGGAATAGAAAGACGTATAGAAATAAACGAAATGAACATTCTAAGACGAATAAATAAGACACTAAAGGTCAGAATGCCGAATCCTGATAGAAGACAAGCATATCAAGTTACACCAACAGAAGAATGGATAGACAGAAGGAGACAAGAATAGAATACTCACATCAATAGAATGGACCAGCACCACCGCCGCAGAAAGAATGTACGACGACCAATAAAAATATGGCGAGATAATCCCTGAGGAAAACAAGATTCGAACAAGCTTATAGCGTAATAAGAAGAATGAAGAAGAAAACATTTTCTAATAGTATTTGACAATTTTCAATTAGAAAATGCGGAAAATATTCAGTATGGGGACGATTTAACAGAATAAGAGGACCAATTAAACTATTATTTACCATACCTGTCCAAACATTGATACCGTATCGATATTGATGACTTTTCCAATAAAATTCAGATTTTCCTGATGTTGAATTGATAGCCATTCGCAGTACCTAATTTGTGCATTATAATCCTGTAGTAATAAGTGTTGCACGTTCTTTTTGTGAAAACGATATAGGATACTCTGTGTCCTGTTGATTTTTGTATGGCTACAACCCTATTCAATGAAATCTAATATATTTTCATGAATAATGGTCTATCTTACTAGAATTGGACGATCACCATCACCTTCTTTAAACTAACACTTCCTCTCTCTCTCGTAGTCGTTGGTCAGTTAGTTTAATAACTGTGTGGCTTGGATGTCTTCTATTTGGATAGCGTTCAACATACAGCCTTGCCGTTGCATTACAATTTCCTCCGACCTCTCGAAGAATCTACATCATGTCAGTATTCTCAGCAATGTGTATTCCATTATTGTAAGTGAAGCGGAATTTGAAAAAATTTAAAAATAATATGTATTAGCTTAGCGTTGTTGTTAAGGATATGCAGCGTTTGAATTTCATACTTCAAGAAGCTCATGTGATGAGAGTGGCCTGCAGAAAATAATTGTTTTAGCTGTTTAGCGTTCAATAGGAACTGCTGAAGAACGCTACGAGTCGTTTCATCTCAACTTATGAAACACCCTGTACCTGTTACAATAGAAAAAGCATTTCTCAAAATAATGAGTTTTTAAAGAGCATTAGGAAATTTCTGATTAGGCAACTAATTAAAGGATTTAGGCAATATAATAATTATTTCATTTTTTCTTTCCAAAATTACAGTAAGCAGATAAACTAATGGCAAATTACTGAGAAAACATATACTTCTGTTTTCTACAAAGTATTTCATAATGTTATGTTATAGTCCATGAAACAATTACACGCTTTGGTGATACAGGACTGTTTTTCATCACTCTATATTTGAACAATTCATTATAAAAATAATTCTTGCCTTATAAGTTATGAGACTGCGTGTGTAAAATTAAAAAAACACAAATAAAAAAATGTAGGGAAACACGATATATACTTTCCTATTAAGGTTTTACCATGAAATACAAATTAATATATTTGTTTCAATTAATAGATTTTAAATCGCTTTAAATTGAGCAGACACATACATCAATCCCTCGAACCGATTACCTTTAGTATCACAGCAGCCAGCTCAACCTCAAGCTCCAGAAAGAATATTAATAACTTCAATTATAACTGAATAATTATTGATGTTAATAACCTTCGCTGAAAGGCGCTTTGACGAAACTTTAATATGAATTTAGTACTCATTTATAGTGCCAGATTAAGAAATCTTAGGGCAAAGGCTAGTTTTTGACTGAATTAAACGGCGATATGGGCCTAAGGCCTGAGTGCCCCGGGGCCAACCCGCACTGCAGGAAGAAGAAGAAGAAGAATATGGCGTAGCACTTTGGTACATAATAGAATGCCATGAAATTCAATTTCTCTACCTTGACGCAGTGGCAAGTAAATAAGTTGGTCAATAATGAACAAATTTATATTTTTTGATAAACCTGTGACAGTTTTAAAGAGAATGTTTTTATAGCACGATTAAGTATAATGGAGAAATTCTATTTAATGGTATTTTATGCATTAAATCGTTGTTTAAATCAATTAATTTAATTTTCAAAACTTTGATATATTTGAAGATACGTTTTTCGCGTCGTAATAAATGACAACTCTGTCAATATCAATTTCCTGGATGATACAACTACACCACGTGAAAGGAGAAAATTGTTAATAATTTCAGTATTTTAGATGAAACCAGTGCTTAAAAACAATGTTTCTGAATACCAATATTATTTAACAAGGCAAATAACGCATAGATTAGTATAATTTTAACTTTTATGTTATAATTTATTAACAATTTTCAAACAACTGCCATACCCACAAAACATAAAACTGCCATTTGTTTTATAATTTGAAATAAACACAGGTTTAAGTTAAAATAATCATTTATTGACAATTATAAGGGTTTCCGTTACCAGTGGCGAAAAAAAAGTATATACACCTCGGTAGAAAAGTCTTATAGCCATCAGGCTATAATAGTAGACTTATTTACCTTGGTATATAATATACTATTACATACCATATTATGTTTGATGGCATTTTTTCAATGTTTCATAATAACTCAAGTGACAAGTTATTAAACGAAAACGACTCTTAGTAAACATAGTAATCAATAATAAGCGAAGTAAATATGTAAATACACTAGATAATGAATTAATTTTAAGAACTATTCATTCATTTGTTGTTCTTGATATTGTTCCAAGTTGCGAGATCTAAATAAATCCTTTTTAATACGTTGAAATAATGCAATTCCTCACATGGTTTTGAGTTAAAATATTATGTAAATAAGTTGTAACCTACATGAGAACTAATTTTAACCGGAACTATTAAAAGTATGTACATTTAAGAGCGTTGGTCCTGCAATACATATCCATAGGTATTCTATAGTATTCGTCTTTAATATGACTATTTTGAAAATATAAATCACGTCATCTCTAAAATCATTATTTTCCGTTCTATCAATGTAGTGTTTATATCTACTACTTGTTTTTAAATGTACCAATAGAAACGAGTACGTTTCTACGATAGGTAATTAATGAAAAATACATATCATCGTAAATTATCTATAGGATTTATTTATTTTACATACATCGTATAAAATAACATTGGATATTGCAATGTGTATTACATACAGGGTGATTCAAAAGGTGTGGTCCAAACTTAAGGGTGTGATGTTGAAAAATGTTAGTAACCCCATGTCTTATTTCCAACCGCTATCTAGTTACAGAGGATTTCCATGTTTTTATCAATGTTCTGTTAAATCAAGTCGTAATAATAGTCAAACAAATGCTAATTTGCTATGACAGAAGGTGTTTCAAGCTTGAATTATTGTTGTATCCTAAGTGTGGTAACGATGGCGCCCTTTTCTTCACGTGAATATGCAGAAATGCATTTTGTATATGGTTATTGCAACGGGAATGCTAGTGCAGCTGTGGTAGAATATCGGAGAAGGTATCCTCACCGGCGACAGCCTGACCACCGAATATTTGAACGGTTGCATCGACTGGATAATATCTAATTGCCTATAAATTCTTTCAGTACTCATCGATGGGTTTTGCTGGACTGCGTCAATAATGTCAGCATTATTGTCCACGTTATTTCTTCCAACATGATGAGGTGGTCTAGCCATACCCGTTTCACACAAATTTCGGTGCGACGCCTTAAATTGTGTCAATTGTTTGGCCTACTAATGTAAACTCGCGATTTCACAGGACCTTATAGAAACAATTATAGCGGCGTTAAGTCAGGTGATCTCGCAGGTCATTCAAACGGTCCTTGTCGTTCGTTCTGTGAAGTCATGTAGAATTGCGAGATTACATTAGTAGGCCGAACAATTTACACGATTTAAGGCGTCGCACCGAAGTTTGTGTGAAATAGGTATGGTTAGACCACCTCATCACGTTGAAATAAATAATGTGGGCAATAATGCTGGCATTATTATATTATTATAAACAGACGATTTAAGGCGTCGAATTTGTTTATAAATGAAAAGTATCAGTTTGGAAATTATTGGGCAAGGCATACAAAGTGTTTACACACGTGCTGGTTAACTCCAACTGGTTAATGATGGATAATTTAAAAAATTCCGTTTACTAATTTTTTCAGAGTGTTCTTATTTTCTTTAAAAATACATTTTCAAATAGTTTGAACTTTATGTTTACTTTCCAAAAAAATTGCTTTGTGGAGTATCAATTCTTTTATATCACCAGTTAACTGGTGAAGAGATTTATCAAAATAGGGAGAAAAATGGGTTGCCATTAAAAAAAAGTCGATGACGTCATAGTCTAGGAACAAAACCCGATAAAAAAATTAGGATGTACCTTTTTAAAAAAACGAAAGTCTCATGTTTCAGGGTTTTCCCAGAAATCGTTCAGTAATAAAATTATGAAATATGTATGGAACTTCATCATGGCACTATATAATCTACAGGTTAAATATAATTTTATCACGGTCTCTAAGTTTCTGGAAATAGTTTGGGACTAGAAGTGGAAGTTAGATAGATTTTTTTGGCAGCACTTTCTTTATAAAACCTTATTTACAATTTTGAAATTGAAATTTTCATACATAATCTATTAAGTGGTGGTTTTGATTTCCGGAAATTTCTTCTGGACTGTCGAGTTCTTTATTGCTACGAAAATCACCGCTCGTCTTCGACTCGCGGTGATTTCCTAGTAGCAATAAAGAACGAAACATTCCAGAAGATAAATTTCCATAGGAAATCAAAACCATCACGAAATAGATTCGGATAGAAAATCGCATTTTATGTTCATGGAAGATGACATTTAAAAATATAAAAATTCAGAATTTAATATAAATCAAGACATATCTGCTTGTAACTATGGATACAAATGAAACAAAATCAAACATTCAGGCAAAATTTTCTCAAATGAAATGTAACAATTCAATATTGTGTGAAAACCACGTAAAAGTGAAAAAAAAACATTAATTAAGTAAAAATGGATTTGTCAAACAGTGAATCACGATTTTCCAACAAGTCGAGTGACGAAATTGATAGTGCAATTGCGGGAATAACACCCAAAAATACTATACGATCTAAGGCGTATACCGACTATAAAGAAGCTGTAGTGAAAGTAATATGGAACAGTACTGCTAAACAGTTGGAAGAAATGTATTACAAAGATTACGGAATTAAATTGGATGTATTCACCGATATAAAATTTCTCCGTGCCAGGCAGGCAAGAGATGCTAAACGAGGAGAGTTACAGGGCAGTTTAGAAAAACGAAAACGCAGCTCAGTATCATTAACAGAATGCGAATATCAGAAAATTAAAAACCTTTGGAACGAAGATTCACCCATTGGTCTACAAAAAAGTTCTTTTACATAGCAGCCTATGAGTTGTGTTGGCGAGGAGGTGAAGGAGCGTCCTCTTATGTGCACTACTTTAGAGAAGAAACTGACAACTCAGGAAAGCCAACTAAACGTCTTGAATATAATCCTTTATTCAGTAAGACAGAACAAGGAGGTGCTAAGAAACTTAGCGAAAGTAAATTCCTGACATCAAATACAGTAAACCCTGATGCCTGTCCGGTGAGGTAAAAAATTGATCTGATGTACTAAAATACATTGTATAAATATCATTTGTCCTTTTTTTAGGTTGTTTAAGAAAATGATTTCTAAAAGGCCATTGCATGTTACCACAAATAGATTGTTTCTGACACCAAATTCTGGATGGAACCTAGATCATTCTAAGGGATGGTATAAAAATTGTCCAGTGGGGCAAAATGAAATGTCAAAATGGTTGAAATCAGCAGCTGAATCTATAAGACTCGACACAAAATCCGTAAAAATTTCAAACCATTCTTTGAGATCTACGGCAATATCCCAGTTAGCTAAAAAAGGGGTAGGCGAAACCCAGCTAATAAAAATGAGTGGACATTCCAGTATCAGTTCTATTAAACCTTATGTACAACTTGATAACATGCACCACGAACAACTGGTATTAAAGCTCCGAGGAGAAGAGGATAATGTTGAAGGAGAAGAGGATAATGTTGAAGTAGAACATAACGAAGATAGTGATGCTAGTAATGGTCATCCAATTAAAGAATTGCTTAGTCCCTCAACTGCAATGTCTCGAACTCGAGAAAA
>JABXWE010058080.1:0-11867 GCA_014611495.1 Limonius californicus
GTCATAAAAAATTGTAAGAACTGTACTTTTAATTTTCATTCCTCAAATTAAATAAATTTTTGGAAATATGTGAACTCTCGATTGTAGAAAAAATCTTGTGTGTAATTCGAGCGCAAATTCATTGTCGATTTCAAGAGATTGCCGCGCTCCTTCGTCGCGCGGCAACTGTCTCTTTCAATCGACAATATATCATTTTGCGCTCTTAATACACAAATAGCTATTTTTTAAATGTAACGTGAAATTTAGATTCAAATTTAAAAATAAAGAAAATAAGTCCTCTTGTTTCTTTTCGATAAGTTACCGTTATCGAGATATTTCACTTCTAAGGCTTTAGTTTTAGGCGTTGATAGAAAAAATAATTTTGAAGTGAGCTATGAAATTAAACATTGTCAGTCTGAAGATTTGCAAATGATAAACTGCTGTTTCCTCGTGTCTAAAAACACCTTTTCCAGGGTAACCACTTTTTTTATCTTTTTACACCATAAGTTTATTAAGAAAACCTTAATTATTTTTAAATGTGCTACTCCCACCCCTCCAGTATAGCTTTGGGTACTTAATTTTGGGACATCCTGTATATCCGAGTACAACCATCCGTGAGTTCAAAGGTACCTGCGTTCAAACGTCTCCGCGTTCAAACATCCCTACGTCCAAACGTCTCCGCGTTCAAACGGCCGCGTTCAAACGTCCTAGAGCGTTCAAAAGTACCTATCATATCCGAATTTTCATATAATAGTGCAAATACGATTTTTTTCTTAAAGTATAAAAACTTAAGGTAGCTGTTTTTAATGGATTTTCTGGTGATTGTTAATAGCGTGATATCCTCTTACAGTCCGAATTACATCATTCAACCGCCGTGGCTATGAGTTAATTAAATTTGTTAAGTAAACTTCAGGAATTGCTTCAAATTCTTGTTTAAAGGCCAATCGTAGCTCTTGAAGAGTCTCTGGCATGGCTGGCTGGCTCTGTAGTTGATCCCAAAGATGTTTAATCGGATTAAGATCCGGGCTGCATGCTGGCCAATCAAGTCTTCGAACGCCAACTTCATCCAGGTATGCATTTACGATTCCTGCAACGTGTGGTCTGTAGTAAAAATCACTCTGAGTTTACAGCATTGGCCTTACGTAGCACAGTATTGCCATATCTTTCTAAAAAGTTGTTTTGGACGATATCTAAAACTGGCAATCAAAATAAATCCTGCCTTTGTATTGCACACAGCTTATCTGCTAATTCTTTGTTGAACGCGGCTTTGCTTCTTACGTATTTTCCGGCGGTTCTCAAACAGCATGGGAAGTTAGAAAACGCTGGATCAATGGTATTTTAAATAAAAGATATTTGTTGTAGCTAGTATAATAGAATAAAAGATAAATTAATATCAATATAAATGTGGTTAATACCTACTTGTGAGTAGTTCCTGTAAGCAATAATTTTCGTAAAGAGTAAATTCAAGATATAAATAATAAGATAACGATTTATTGTTGTGATAATAATTAGTATTTCTACAAAGGTAGGCTGCAAAATGCAGTTACAATAATTATATTATACAGCAATTATTTCAACACGCTGCGCTGTGAAGAACTAATGTAATGAATAATAATACAATGTACAGTCTGGAAGGAACTTCTATACATAGAAGGAGGTTTCTCTTATTTACAAAGATAGGATAAGTACCTTCCTACTAATTGCTTATTGATTTAAATTAAATAGCTACTACTTAATAAATGATAACATCGCATTTGCAGTTGAGATTAGAAAGTCTCAAAAACAGTAGATTCAAATTTCTCCTAATTAAAAACGAATTTGTTGTAAATATACAAAACTTAACATTGTTGACGTCCTTTAAATAATAATAATACAGAAATATCCAAGATCTATGCGAACATTTGTTGAGAACTTCTGGTTGCTTATTAAGTTTACTTAAAGGATCATTGTTCGTCGCTTACTGTCGAAGATCTGGCAACATGGGAGAGATAAACGCCATAAGGTACTATAGCCCTATCTTCCCCGTGCTGTAAACTCAGAGTGATTTTTACTATAGCATTGTCATGCATTAAACGAAGCCATCTCTAATAAAATACGAATATGGGATGACAGCTTCTTGAAGAAACTCTTCCACATATCTTTGTGCATTCAAAGCACCATTTTCAACAAATATGAGCTCGGTATGTGTTTCCGTGGAAATACCTGCCCACACCATAACAGAACCTCCTTGGAAAGACAGCCCTTCAGAGATGGTGCAGTCTGCATATCGTTCGTTTCGTCTTCTGCACACCCTTGCTCGACCATCAGGTGATTTCAGACAAAAGCGCGACTCATCAGTACAGAGAATTTCACTCCATTGCCGAAGAGTCCAATTTGCATGTAATCGTGCAAACTGAAGACGTGCTCTTCGATGCCTAGGTAGCAATTGCGGTCTTGTCGCAGATCTACTGGACGTTAAACCATTTTCTACAAGCCTCAGCCTGATCGTCCTCTCACTTATTTCAACCTCTCGCGCTGTTAGCAAGCGATGTTGAAGTTGAACCGCTGTTGATCTGCGATAGCTTAGTGTATTGAGCACAACGAAACGATCATCCGCCGCAGTTGTCGCTCTTCTTCTTCCCGATCCTGCTCGCCTCACGAAGGTACCAGTCTCCACAACCGATTCCAGGCATCCTGAATGGTAGTATGAGATATTCCAAACGTACGCGACACTGAGCGCTGACTACGACCATCCGGAATCAAAGCAACAATTTGAGATACTTCCGCAATAGTTAACGGCATTGTTGTCAGGTGAAAACTTTTGTTATCTGTCAAACTCAATACCAGAAACAACAGCACATCGGTCTACTTAAATTTGATCATAAATAAATAATTACAGTCTATTGCTACGTATGTGAGATACGGAAAAATGTTAATGTGGTTGAGAAGAAAATCTGTTAAAATTAAAATTTGAGAACTTTGGAACAGGATAAGCATTAATAATGAAGAAAAATCAGTTTAACTCCCTATTTCGTTATAAAGCAGTCGGTTAAGGGAAGTTTATATCATATTTCAGGGTGGCCGGGTTTTTTTGCCGGTCAGTTTATTACCTGAATAACAGGTCGCAAATTGCAAAAGATTTTTAATTTATGCTCAGTGATTCCGGCACAATCGATCTTTACTAGCGGAAAATGCTGTACAGAGAATAATGCAGATCTAAACATTTACCCAGGAAACGATCGGTATATCCGGGATTTCGTTGCACTCGAACTTGTTTTAAATACCTTAAAACGCTTACTTCTATTTTTCCCTAACATGCTGAAACATTCATTTATCACTCGTAACATGGCACTGTATAAATTTTTAATGTACATCCATGTATATACAACTACACATATCTAACTGGGAGGACGATGCTTCACCACTATCACGGAGTGATAAAGTGTTATTATATCCGAGTTATAAATCCCGAATTAAATATGTTTTCAATCCAGTACTGGAAAAGCGCCAACAGCGCGTACTCATTGGCAGCATGTTCTAAGCGTTGCGGGTCTCGTTATTGAAAAGCAATCCAATATTGCGAGTAAATAGGCCCTAGGGCCGTTTTTACTGATTTTCATTACACCCCTTGTACCAACTGATTGCACACTTCCGCGTGGAAACGTAAAGATCGAGTTTAGTTGTCTGTAAATCCAAAAGAAGCTGCGAAGGAAATTTGAAATAACCGTAAACTTAAGTGGTTCGATACATATCGATATCCGGCCCTTTCTGATTTTTATTACAGCTTTTGTCCACGTAAACCACACTTCCCCTGCGTGTATGTGGAAAACGTAAAATTAAATTTCAGAAAACCGCACACTTTACAAAAATGTATTATCTAAAGGAAGTTTGACGAATGGATTCCTTGCTAAAGAAATATTTCTTTTTGTACGTCTAGAAATGAATAGAGAAAAATTTCATTTATCTAAGATCTATCCTGAAGGTTTTCCTTAAAAAGTAGGAAAGCAAGATGATAAATTATCTCTGTTTTGAGGTAGGATAAAACTTGCATGATACACCACATTTTGTAATGAAAATGTAATTTATTTCTAGTGAAAAATGAATCTGACTTGCAAGAACTCGTAGAGCTACAAATAGTATAAGTTAACCTAACATTTACTATACGAGATGTCTTATTAGATAAACTTCTGTATTGTGCAATTCAAGGCTAAAGCCCTAAAAGTTACAAACCTCGTTTTATTTATCGAACTGTATTTAAAATCCAAGTATTTCTAATTAACCGCCCATAAGTCAATGTTGTTACATCCGAAGCAAAGCCTATTATTTTGCAATTGATCTTAACGCCATCAAAAACACACTCATCCTTTGAAAAACTTTTGACGTTGATATATTCCGGTAGGTTATTCGGGGCAGACATTAATAAAATAGGCCATGCGAAACACAAAATGTAATACATAAAGTCTGCTAACACGACAAAATAACAGAGGGTAACAACTGAGGGCGCAAATTTTAACCAAATATTGGAGAGAGAATAAGTTTTTGTGTCACACAAGGGCGAGGCATTATTCTTCATTATTTTTCATTAAGCTAGACAAAACAAAGGCAAGTTATTTGCAGCCAAATTTCCTGTCAAATATGAATATACTTAATAACACTTTCTAGAGAGATTGGACAATTTATTTTAACCTCAACATGTTATTCTGTCCAAAGCATCCAAATAAAAAGTATTAAACAATGTAATACATGTAAACGCTGCAGGTAGTAATTGGTTCGGTATACAGTAACTTTTCTTCCAAAACAAATTTGAATACTTCCGGGGTCATATGTTCATTGAAACTTTTGAACTTTGCTGACATCGTGTCGTTCTCATTTATCCGCTTCACACTGGGTGAAGGGATGAAAGAATTTATACAAACTTTTAAGTTTACTCCGTGCTATCGATCGCTTTAGCATAATTTAATCAAACACGCACATAAATTTACTTCCCATAATACCATCAAGTTAGCTGAAAAATCCGCATGGAATGTTAAGAATTTATTAGGAAATCCTTTTTTCAATAAATTTGTTACTTGTGAATCATGATAAAATCAAAAGACATAACTGGTGCTTATATTAATTTGAAAATTAACACCTCTCTTTATCCTTAGGCACACCATTATGTCATCTATCAAGCCTAAGAGGATTTGAACGAGGTCTATCCTTTTTGAACTTCGCATTCGTTGAGTAAGGACTGATTGCTTCATATCCTGTATTTAAGGGACACATTCGCATGCCCTAGCATTTCTTTGCCACCATTCGATTTTCTTCTTTCCGGTGTTTGGTATTCATTTGATAAACCACGGAAATGCCTGTTGAGCGAATTTAATTTACAATTTACAGTCCAGCTGTCATTTAAAATTGTTTTGGACGTCCACGTTTAAATTAAACCAATGAAATTTTCTGTGGCATAAATGATTGACTAGAGCTTTTCGATCAAGTGTGAAACATAGTCCTTATTTAATTTACATTATAACAAATCTCCCCTTCGGATAAAAGTAAAATGCGTTTTCACAAAGCGTGTTCATCTGAATTTCCTCCCACAACACTATATAATCCTGTCAATTTTCCTAATTTACAGTCTGTTCTTAACCAACCGTTATCTCTAACACAAGACCACTTAATTGGATGCATTATGTTAGATTAAAGCGTACCCTTATCATTACGGACTTGCAACTCCTAACATGTTTCCCAATCATTAAATATTTAATGATTTAACGAACAACTTAACAACTAACATTACTCACCAACAATACCAAACTAATTTTGTAAAACTAAGATTCATGTTTAGGCAGAATAAAGTAGTTGAAAGAGTCTTCTAAGCACTTGGATTTTCCCTACGCAATCTTGAAAAACGAAAAACCTTATAAACCCTATGAAACAGAATAACCAGTGGAGTGCAATTCAGAGTGCTAACTTTTTGGGACAACAAACTCCTTCAGCTATGAATACGCTAACAATAACTTGCTGTCAAATTTGATATAAAATTCTAATCTAGAAACGCATTTTTCATTAGCTATACATACAAATAGTTTTAC
The DNA here is from genome assembly GCA_014611495.1 of Limonius californicus. NCBI lineage: Eukaryota > Metazoa > Arthropoda > Insecta > Coleoptera > Elateridae > Limonius > Limonius californicus. Next base: position 6,033 of record JABXWE010058080.1, read on the forward strand.
AATAATAACATTGCATATTTTCCTGCATAAAAAATAAAGGCTGTCTCAACTGGAACAGTTCACACTGAATAACTTCGTAAATAATCACATATAAAAAATTGGGGGACAAATTTACAATAGTTTCAAGGGAGCATCTTGTACCAAGTACGTCATTTACTCTACTTCATCCCCCTAGCCCCAACTCACCAACCCAAAAATATTAAATTACAAGGGGTTTCGAGTGATATATCATTTCTGTTCTTTACACAATGTGAAAATGTTGTGCAATTGTGTCGATTGGGTGTTGAAAAATAGTATCTAGAAGATTCCGATGCATACGGGAAATGTTAAATAGAAATTTTAAGAAAGTGTTTTTAAGTAACATAGTAGCATCACAAAATAGTACAATGTACAACGCAGGCGCCTGTGCAACTACAACCGGTAACCAACGGGTTAAAAAACAAGCATTGTATTATTTTGTGTTGTTAAATTATTTTATACACTCAACAATTTCTTGAAATTTTTATTTAACATTTCCCATAGGCTCGGAAACTTCAAAATGCATTTCTCAAATAGAAAAGAATTGCATAAAATTTTCAGATTGTATTGAGGACAAGAAAACCTTTCAAATAAGCTCAACATCCCATGTCAGTTAAAATTTTGGGGTTGGTGGTAGTGGGGGATATGGGAATGAAGTAGAATAGATGACTTACATGGTACAAAATGTCGGCCTTCAAGCTATTGTTGACCTGTCTAGCCGATTTTTTCAAATTTGGTCATTTACGAAATTATTCAGGGTAGACTGTTTTAGTGGGGACACACTGTATGTAAAAGTCATATGAATTCAAATTTTCAATAACTCATGGAAAGCGTCGGAGACAAGTTGCGTTAATACAAAATAGTAATAAAACTTGGATAGTTTACGTTACCAACAACTTTACAAAATAATTTAGTATTTAAATTCACGGATGTAAGTTTACAAATATGAAGAGTATTAAAGGCAATATATTTAAGTTTCTTGGTATTAACTGTTGTTTCTTAACTGTCAACGTCTTTTCCTCTAATGCTTTCAAATTTACATATTTTTCTGCAGTTTCGTTATTACTGTTGTAACTAAAATTTACTTTGTAGGTAATTAATTAACCATTAAAATTATCTCGGATACAAGCTGAACTATTTTATAATTTTTAATTGTTGGTGGCTGTGTAATACTAATCGAAACAAGTAAATACGACCAAATGCAGCAACAATAAATTTTGTGAAAGGATTGTGTTTCATTCATAAACATTTTATATAGGCTCAAACGAAATCAAAATTTAACAAAAATTACAAAAATGAAAAATTATAAACGCTATTTTATGTGAAGAAAGAAAGTTGAAGTCGTTCCTACTAGAACTGAAAGTGATAAAAACTTGAAGTTCATATCAAACTACAAAAGCTTACCCTCTATAGTTTTATTCTGATCTGAAAAATGCTAACAATTATAGCGATGATCTAGGATTTATTTACATGCGGCAACATCCCAGCTTATTTCCGAGTGTAAACAGTAATCTGAATATTTATAAACAGCGATCAATTTTAATTAAATATATTTTAATGAAAATTAGAATCGTTTATTAGATGTTTCTGTACAAGTCCGTAATAGTTAAAAATACCAAAAGTCGATTTATACTGTTTGGCCTAAAATATCCAAAAACAAGTAGTTGATAAAGCTCATACTTTATACAGACCACTGATTATACGGCATGCGCTAATAACAGCGCCTCAATTATAGTGTCTTCAAAAATAGCGCGTACACGAAAAACGTGTAAAGAAACTTCTACATTCTACAACAACATAATTTACATTTGTTTACAGTTTGATTGACATTTCTGTGATTTTAGATATAACGCTTAACACTATGAATCGGTAGTAACTTCACTTGGTTTTAATTTGATTTGGGAAAAACTTAATTTATTTATAATCCAGATATAAAACACATTGTTAGTGTTAAATGTACAATTTTATATCACAAACACATTATACCAAACGGCAAGCAAGTGTAAACTATGTTGTTTGCTTCTTTATACAGTACCTACTTTGTGTAGGCGCTATTTTTGATGGTACTGTTTTCGATAGCGGTATTTTTTCTGCTATTTTTGATAGCACCGTTTTCAACAGCGTTATTATTGAGGAGCTCTTTTTGAACGCTATGTTGGGGTGGTAGTTTACGGACGCTGTGTGAAGGAGCTAGTTTGTACCACCAATTGTTTCGCCGTAGAAACCATGTGTCCCCTACTATATGACGCCCAATTCCTTACCTTACAAAGTAGGCTATATTTCGGTAAATAGCTTCTCCAGGTGCTACTTATTGCTCAACAAATAAAGTGCAAATCCAAATATACACTCACCGGCACGAAAAACGGGCCACCTAAGTTTTTTTTAGAAAAACACAAAAATTTTAGCTTTTTATGTATGAATATTTAAACTATTGTCTAAAAACAAACAAAACAATTTGTATTAATTAATTTTAAAGATTATTAACTGTTTATTTATAGTAAAAAAAACTGCTTTCAAGACAAAATGAAAAAAGTCAAAAAGAACAACATTTTGGTTTTGTATCAAAAAGGCGTTTAAGCAACAAAAACACAAACAATTCTTATGCCAACAATCAGGAACAGTTTTTCAATACCGTGTGTTGCCTCCACTTGCATTAACAATTGCTCGAATTCTTCGGGGCATCCGTAAAATTAAGTGTATAACGTTTTCCTGAGGAGTAAGTTCCCATTCCTCTAAAAGTGTTTGTCGCAACCCATTCAAAGTCAAAGGAGCAGGTACACGACTTCCAATTCTTCAACCTAGCATGTCCCAAAAATGTTCAATGGAATTGGCATCTGGACTTACTGCTGGCCACTCCATAACGGGGATGTTAACTTCGTCCAAATATTGTTGAGTGACTCATGCGGAGTGAGGTCTTGCATTATTATGCATCAAGTTATCTCGAACAAAAGGAGCATATGGAACAACAGAATCTTGAAGAATCTCATTAACATATGGTACAGCCGTCGGGGAGCCTCCTGGGACGATGCACAACTCTGTATGTGCCCTTAAAGAAATTCCAGCCCAAACCATAACTGAACCTCCATGGTAGCTGACTCTATAGGGCTGTAGGTCCATTCAGCAAATCGCTCTCCTGGGCTTCGCTAAACTCTTTTATGGCCATCGGGAGATCGTGGAGAAACCCTGGACTTGTCTGTGAATAAAACTTGCCTCCATTCGTTTTCTCCCCAGTTTATGTGATCGCTGGGAAGTTGAAGTCAATTATACAATGACGCCTGAGAAGTTCTGGACCTGTAGCAGGTCTGCGACTGGCAAGATTTCTTTCTCCAAGTCTTCGTCTAACTGACCGCTCGTTTATGTTTACATACTGTACGTCATCAAGACGATTTCTGATTTCTACAGCTGCAGAACGACGATTTCGCAAACTCTGTAACATGATAAAGCGGACATCAGGGGCGTTAGTTCGTTGTTGAGGGCCAATTCCAGGTCGTCGTGTATTGGCACCAGTTTCCAAAAAACGTGTATTGACTCTCTGCACAGTACTTCTGGATATTCCATAGTACACAAATCAGTAAGTTCTTCCGTCTTGAAGTAATGGAACAATAGCAGACGCTGTTTCAGGGTTTACAGCCATAACTGTGCACGTTAACAAACTAATACGAGCTTTAGCACAAAACCATGTAAACAAACAATTCAAAAAGAAATTGAAAGCAGTTTGTTGCTACAATCGAATCTAAACAGATTTAGGAAAGAGGATACATTTTAAAACTTTAGTGTTTTTAATGTTATAACTAAAAAAAAAACATCATTTACTTAAAAGTTGGGTGGCCCGTTTTTCGTGCCGGTGAGTTTAGTATAATGCAAAATGTAACTTTCTTAAGTTATTTGTTTTCATTGTAATACAACGGAAATTACCTAAAAACTCTTTGTTAATACGAAAAAGTAATTTGATTGCTTACTGTAGCAGCCTCTCTCGTGAATAACATTTTACCATAATCTATTTTTATACCTATCTTGCATCACATAACTTTGTTACTTTGTAGTGTAGTACCTTTTTAGAGCTTGCATCCTTCCGCTACTAATAGCTTTCATTCGTTCTCGTTTAGCATACGCTTTATAATATCCGGTATAAAATGGTATTACGACTCATTTGCATTTCATTAGTATGTACTATTTATATCAAACGAATACATAGCCCTTTCAACTAGATACCAGCTGAAACAGACATCGCTTCTAGATACCGGTGTACCTTCCGTCATGGTTGTTTATAGACCTACAAGCAACCGATTTGTAATAAAACAAATAAGTAAAACTGGATATAGTGTTGAAACTTTAATCTGTTTGGGGAATTTGGTTGCACACAAGGTAATGTATAAACAACAGGAAACGCAGATCTTAATGAAATACTTGCTTTTTAGCAAACTTAACAATACCTACTTTCATGTTTGTTACAAGACTAAATCCCAAAAATTGCAGAAATCGCTTGATATGACGACTGGATTTTCATAATATGTCAAAACAAATACATACTACATTCCCAATCCCTAAAAAACAAAACTGCAATGATATTACAGAACGTGAATATGTAAATTTCAGGAAAACTGACTTATTATGTAATGATTTTAGCTCGAATGTAACAACATATAATTAGAAATGCATTTCTAACTTGTAAAGCGGGAAGCACTGTACTGAAGTTCTTCAAGCACCAAAAGAGGCCCTACGGGCGTTCATTGGGGACTACTAGTTTAAGTGAATTAGCTGATATACACTTAGTTTATTTCGAATGCAACTGCAATTCTGTGGCAGTGGCAGGGTCAGTGGCAGGGACAGCTTAATAAGCAACCATGTTCACTGGTATTGGGCAAATGCACATTTCTCTTCCATAAAATGATTCCATTAAATATTATTCGCTGTAAAACATGTAGTAAAAATTTCTACAAACACAGTATTGCTAATTTTAATTTTTACTTACTCATACTGCCAGCATGATAATGTATGGTAAGGTAGAAAATTACTGACGTTTTGATTATGGCAGCAATACACAACTTAAAGATATTTTCAAATTTTCAGATTGCCTCTGTTTGTGTACGCATGTGCGTAACGCCACGTATCTAAACAGTTGCATTGTTATTATATTATAATATATGATTAACTACTCAAACGAAAATGTATTGCATCAAAATCTGTTTTCGATACCACTTGTAAAGCTTACCTCATTGGTATAATCTTCTCCGAAAAAAGAATTTTACAAATTAATATATATATATATATATATATATATATATATATACAGTGGACGAGAAAAACACGAGAGAGCACAGGCAGGCGTTGGCATACTCATCAACAACAAATACGAACAAAACATCGATGAAATACACTATGTAAACGAGAGAATACCAATGACAACGGTTAACCTAGGCAAAAAAAAACTACACGTAATTAGTGTGTATGCTCCAGATACAAACAAACCTAAAGACGAAATCGAAATGTTCTACGAAAAACTACAGTCAAAAATCGACACAATCCCTAATGAACAAAAAATTATAACAATGGGAGATTTGAACGCGAGAATAGGTAATATACCCATAGAAGGAGTAAAACAGCGTTTCAATGAAAACGAAATTAACAACAGTGGCGAAAGTTTGATCGAATTCTGCGCCCATAATGAACTAAGAATTAACAACACCTTCTTTGCACACAAACCTCAATACAAAATAACATGGTCCAACACAAGAGGGCAAACCTCGACCATAGACTACATCATATCCAACAGAGCAATTCACCCGTCACAAATATTGGATGTCCGTACACTAACCT
>JABXWE010058085.1:0-11046 GCA_014611495.1 Limonius californicus
TTTATTATCTTCTTAATGAACCTCTTGATCATCTCCAAATTATTTTTCGTTATCTTCACATTTTTAAACAAACTCAGCTACTGTATCCATTAAAGTATCCACCATTTTATATCCAATTCCATTGTTAATAATAGTTAAAATTATTATCATTACAAGCCCTTATTATAATTATTGTTATTATTGTTTTTTATTCTAATTATTATCTTCATTATTCTTCTTGTGGTTATTTTTATTCTTGTCCATTCCATAAATTATTTCCTCCTTTGTAAACATCATCCATTTTCTTTGCTTGTTTCATCATCCAATTTCCAAATCTTGCTAGGTCTTCTTAATTAACCTTAATTTTTATTAAAATAGGCGGAGGTTCCGGAGGCGGCTTCGGGAACTTTGTAGTCTTCGAAGGCATTCTTGTTTTTCTATTCGAAAACATCCCCCTATGTTTATTCAAAAATTTCATCTGCCTAACTAACTTAATTAATTTTATTTTTATGAACATAAAGTTGTCATACAATTTCATTTCTTTTTTTCTATTATGCAACAATAAATAATTCTTATTATTATCCAAATTGTCAAATCCTATTACAAAATTATTTATAAATCCTACTCCCCATTTAAATTTTTCTTTCACTTCAAATTTTGGCAACATCTCATGGTTAATGTTTGGCTCCACTTGTATATAATTTGCCCCCGAATAAACTCTTCCTGTACCTTGTTCAATCTTACTAAATTTCTTTTCCACCTCATCCATAAATTTTCCTGAGTTAACTTGTATCTCATAAACTTTTTCATTTAGATTTATAAATTTTCTTTGAACTTCCTCTTTGTTTTCTTTAATATCCTTATGGTGTTGATTGATCGCATCAGCCATCTTATCAATATGAACTTGTGTCTGTTCCATTTTACTTTCGACACCTAATTTGAACCCTTCCAACTCCTGTTCCTTTTCTTCCCATCTTAAACTTACATCTTCCTTAAATTTTATGAAATTTTCATCCAGCAGTCCTGTTTTAACACACAAATTTCCTTTCGTTTCTTCTACGTACCGTATAATTTCATCAGTTTTTGCCAGCAATCTATCCTCCATTGCTTTGTTTTCCTTCTTTAGTTCCTGTTTAATCTCCTCTGTCTTTGTTTGTAGTCTGTTTTCCATCTCTCTCATTTCTTGTTTATTTTCTTTTATTAACCTGTCTTCCATTTTCTTATTTGACTCCTCTAATTTTGCTGTAGATTCTTGCATCTTTGTCATTATTTTATCCTCCATTGCTGTCATTTTATCATCCCTCTTTTTAGCCTGTTGTTCCCTCTTTTCATTTTCCATTTTTAGTTCCATAAACATCTTCACAATTTGTTCCATATCTGTTTTCTCATGTTTTCCCTTTGTAGGATCTTCCTTTTCCACTTCCTCTGTCCTCTCGCTATCTTGAATTTCCTCCTGCTGTAGTTCTTCACATATTATTTTATCTACTTCCATTTTTCCTGATTCTTGTTTACTAAATTCAGCTTCTTTTCTAGTTTTACTTCGTGTTTGCATAAAACCTTATTATTTATTTATAATTATACTATGAATGGACTAAGTTTTTGATTAACTAACTACCAATCCTTTACTTTTAATTGACCAAATCTATGTGTATCAAATCAAATAGATTTTAAATAACCAAATAGTTCAGTAATCAAAGTCTAAATTTTCCTCCTCGTTAGGCATCTATATTTCGTGTTTTACTCACTAGAGTAGTTTTATTATCGCCCCACGTTGGGCGCCAAATTTCTGTCATAAACGTTCAGGCCAAAGAAGTGGGCCCACGTTTACAGTGTCATTCTCTGACAAAGTTGATAAAAGGTCCACATTGGGACTGACATTATTAAATAAATTTTTGATAATTGACACTGACAGATTATTTTATTTTGACAATTAATTTAATAACTCAGAATTTTGAAAAAATGTATGAAACCAAAGTTTAAAATATTCTATACAACTTGCCAAAGACAAAACGCTAGCTAAAAAATTTAGTCGAAGAGCTTAGAGACTAATCTCTTTGGAGTCGGTTCACTATTAAAGGTAACTTAATGATTCGTATGTAAATAAACAATATGTGTAATTACCAGCTCAAACAAGGATTACTACACTGGAAACAATTCCTTCGCCCTGCTACAGCTGACCTAAATATATCCAAGATAACAATAAATACACAAGGTACCTTCTGCAGCTTTTCAGAGGTTCTCTGGCGCTCCGTACTCCAATCTCTCCTTCAAATTTTAAAACAGGATACTCCAGATAATTTGTTTATTAAAAAGACATTTTCATTCACAAAAAGGTTTACTTGTCATGTAGTTTTTCTAATTTTACAGTTCTTCTAAATGCTTTAAATTCTAAAAGTATTTTTCTTCCAGATTTTCAAAAATTACAACTTTTTCAATTATTTTTATACCAATATCAATAACAAAAACAACAGCTAAAATTACCAAGGAAAATTGTAACACCAGGATACTAGTTTTTAAAATAAATAAATTATAACTTTGTCAAATATAAAAACATTTTGATATTAATATAATTTTTTTATAAGCACGACGAAAAAACCAAATAAAAACCAAGTCAATCGAATAACCTCACAAGTAATGAAACACTTCAACCCCGCATGTTCCAACACAAATTCCCACACTATTTCTTTTCGCTTAAAAACTCCCATCATAGTACTCCAAATATCCATCAATGTATTAACTTCCTGCATTCCATCCGAATCCTTGTATATTTTATTAAATGTTATTGTTTAATAGGTTCGAGCTTGGCTTGCAATCGGCTTAAATTCATCACCAGCATAATAATACGTGTGTGATCCGGCAAGACACACATTGTTTAACCAAAAAATTACCGAATCTCAAATTGTTGGTAAAATGTACGCAACCCTTCGACTAAACTAAAAGAACTGCAATCTAGGATTCCATGACAATATATATATATATATATATATATATATATATATATATATATATATATATTATGCTATGTTATTTACTCTGTATTAATGTTAGTATTATAAATATAACTTAAACTATGTTAGTCTTATAAAATAACTATGACTACATGAGATTTTTGGCTTCGTAATGATGTTCAGATATTAAAAAGGATATTATTTCCATGATAGGAGGTTGATTGTGCCTGAAATTGGTAATAATTAGTTTGTTTATAATATAAAGATAAATGTTTATAAGATTATATTGACTAAGGATGGTAAATGTATACTTTATAGGACAATAATGTATTTGATGTTGTTAGGAACTGATTCGTTCTGGCTTTATAAGTAGTTAAAGTGATTTTGGTGACAAGATTATCATTTGTGAGACTAGTGATGACATCGTGGAGTGATGCAGGAAGTTATGTTAGTTGTTTTATGGGGGTAAAGGAGCCCTGAAACTCAAAATATGTTATTATAAAGAATTTATATGTGTGACGATGACTATTACCACATTTATTTATGTTTAATGTTGATAATATGGTTATATTTATTTTATATGGTGTATATGGAGATGTATTGAAGAGATTATTATGGTTTATTTAAAATTGTTTAATATTTATTGATGAAAATGATATATTAATTGTATTTAAAGGTTAGATTTCGTTAATTGAAGTTTTTTCTATGTTTTATGTATCTAAAAGGTGTTTAATTTAATTCTTCATGTTTATTATTAATTTTCATTTATGTTTATAACAATTTTGTTGTGTTTTAAGGAAAATTTAGGTACAATTCAAAATTTTAACATGTGTAAATTTTTTTATTTTTAATTTGACCGTGTTTGGTGTTAAAAGATTTGTAAAATTGTCAGGATCATTAATATGATATTTGTTTATTGAAAATTTAATTTATAGCTGTGTAATTAGTTATTTTAATTTATTATTAATCAGCTGATTATTAATTTAATTAGTGAATTTGATTTGATTGGTCCATAATTTTGAAAAATGCGCTGGAGTTCAAAATTAGACGAGTTTTTGGTAGTTAGTTGGTTTTAAGTGTTCTTCGAGGAAACACGTTTCAAGTGCAAGCTCTAATTTCAAATTTTAAATACCTTAAGAGCTATTTTCCAAAATTATGGGCAGGGCCTAATTTGGTGTTTACATCCATTTTGAAGGTTATGTAATCTATAAAATTTAAAAATAATTAATATAATGTGAAGTGTTTAATCGTGTGTATAATAAAAATTTAATTAATTTTCAAGATTAATCTGGTTTAATTATTATTAAAAAAGTAATTTAAACTTACCTGGAATAAATTAATCTACAGTGTTTTTCATTCCAAATTATGGAACAAATTAAGGATGGAATCCTAAATAACATCAAAGTGTTATTTATATTACATTAAAAGAGAGAATTTACTTACCATCTCTTTAATAATCAATAAATTTCACGATAACTGTAACAGTGAGCAATATTGCGGAGAACGAGGTCATGCTGAATCAGGATGCTGTCATATATTATTTGGCGGTAAAATGCTGAGATCGCATATTTCAACGACGCAGATATACATAGTGCTACATCAGTAAGAATATACATCAGGAGTCAACAGTTAAAGGAAATTTCAGATAAGTTTAATTAAAATTGATTGTATAAATGTTGATTTTATTAGTGTATTTCATAACTATCAAATTTAGGTGAAGCCACGATTTTTTTTTTAAATAAAAATAACCCTGAGAATATAATTTATGTGTATGCTATTATGTTTAATTCATTTTATTGGCGTAACCAACATTATTAACAATTTATTTAAGCTAGCCGAGGTATTATAAATTAAAATTTAAATTTTATTTGAATATAATTAAATTATAATTATCAATAAATAAAAACATAGCAACTATATATATATATACATATTATATTCTATATAATACTTAATATAAAGTGAGAATATAGTTTTTTTTCTTATTTCTCTTATATATATATATATTTATATATATGGAATCATCCAGTATTTCCGATTTTGTTAAGTACTACTGAAATGTTGTTAATGTAAAATGAAAGGCACTTTACACTAAACCCATTTAATTATTAACAATAAAGAAAAATGTAACAAATGCTTGAAATTAACAAAAACGCACTGAAAATGTAAAAATTAAAGAATTGGAATGGCTGATTACAGAAAAATAATTGTTTTTCACTTTAATAATCAGTGTTGCCATCTCTAGCCCTAATACAATCTTCAATCCGACGGGGAATGCTTCTAATCAAATTGCCAACTTGTTCGTGAGGTAAGTTTGCCCATTTCTCTAGAGCGGCTTGAAGAAGCTGATTATCCCTTCGAGCCCTAATCCTTCTTTTAATGAAGTCCCATATATACATAATGGGATTACTATTAGGTGAACAGTGACATCTGCTTCCAGAAAGTCTGTGGAAACTCTGCTGGTATGTGGAGGGGCATTATCATGTATAAAAATGAAAATATTTCCCATTGCACCTCTCCACAAGCTAACTACGAATTTTGGCACCAAATCGACAACCGGCGACCCGTTAAACTTTGCCGTAAGGGGCGCAAAGCATTTTTTTCTCCCATCATAATACCTTCCCAAAACATTACAATTCCTCCTTTATATCTTGGAACAGATCTGGCAGTTTGCAGACTAGCTTGTCTGCCTCGATCTCTTATAAACCTGAATTCGACGGTCATCTGATCTCAGACCGATTCTGGTTGCATCCGAAAAAAGAATATTTTGCCAATCTTCAATTGTCCAGTTCTGGTGTTCCAGACACCAATTTAGCCGATCAATTTTGTTCTGCCTGGGTAACTGGGGAACCCTTAACTGTGTTCTGCTAAATAAACTTCGAGCACGAAGTCTCTTTCGCATTGTTTCAACTGAAATACCAACACCTGTAGCGTACAAAAGTTGTCTTTGAAGCTCCGAATGAGAAGAGGTTGGATTTCTTCTAGCTATTTGAATTAAAAACCTGTCTAGTCGATCGCTAATTACTCTGCGACGACTTTGTCTAAACCTGTTCTTGAGCGTTTCCAATTATAAAAATTTTGCATACGTTTTTGAAACAACGTCCTGCGAGACACCTACCGTTGTTGCGATTCCCCTTTGTGACATTCCCTGCTCAACAAGAGCAACAAATCTTCCCCTCAGAACATCTGACAAACCTACGCAGGACATATTACCTTTTTTGAACACAAAGTACGGGTTTGAAACTTTGCTAAAATAATGTTTCATTATTGCGTATGAAATGATCAGGTTTTCATAAAAAAATAGATTAACAATTATAAGAAAATTTTAGCAACACCGAAAACAAAATTAATAATATGTAACATCGCCATGAACAGCAATGCAAGCCTTTACTCGTCGTGGCATGCTTTCTATCAAGTGGTCTATGTTCTCCAGGGGTTCTTTCGTAGGGCATTTTCGTGTTCTTCGTGTTTCACATTCACTCGTCTGTTTGTTTGACCTATGTATGTTTGATCGCAGTCCTGACAATGCAATTTTAAGAAACCAAACAGTAGGTCCAATGTATCATACCGATAAAGTTATATTGATAATACTGGAAGATACTTGACACAACTTTTTCTGCTCTTTATCGAATAACTTGATTATGTCAAATTGCAGCCTCAATATTTCCAACAAAATCGGAGTATCTTCTTTTATCACAAATCAAACTTTAGCTTTTTACAGGAATAGCTTGAAGGTCGATTAACAAGTATCTATGGCCAGTTCAATCATTAAATATGCACCCTTTTGATGTTTAGTGTTCCGTTATTTAAAAATTACAGTATTCGAAACTGACTGAGCATATTTGATGAGCTACGAGAAACAGTTATTCCCACAATGAATTGTTATTTAAAAATTCATAACTGTCATACGATTGATAGGTATACCATTTAACAACAATTTTATTAAATTCATACAGATTCACCTCATATAAAGCTTTGTTACTTCTGTGTTTACATCGTAAGTTATTAATTACAAAACTGTTTATAGATAAAAATGCAATTAAAAATGTTATTTTCAACATTTGTAATTAATATTAAAAATCATATTTTACTCAATATTGCCGAAAGGCAGAATAACCAACTAACTTATTTCGGTTGGCTGTGGTGTGTATATTCGTTTTCAAAAGCTTTGCAATAAGATACTTTTTGTAAATTTATTTAAACAGTATTATATTATAGAATGACGTAATATTCCACATCAAGTTATTGGAGAAATATCGTACCCATTATTAATGCCACTGCAAAAGAAGCTATTCAATTTTGTACGAAATTAAATTCCATAGCACAAATAATTATAATCAATTATTCCACTAATCATAATAATTATGTTATCAAATAAGCTTTGTTATGATGTGATTTATGTAGGAACTTTAATTAAATATCGAAAATAATATGCGCAACTGTTAACGAATCACGTGAGTTGTTTTGAAGAAACGAGAGTAACATCATCTGATGGATTTCTTCCGCAGAGAGTGTTCTGATAACAAAGTTGGCCGTTCTTTCCAATAATACCTTCAAATTGTGTAAATCTAAATTTCTTTCTTGAATCGTTAGTTTAATTAGTCCAATGTATACTTTAAGCCTTTGATTCCAGTAGCTTAGTGTTGTATAGAAATTTGAGCAAGTACATTAATATATAGATATATTTGGCACAGTGAGGGTGAAAGAAATAAATATATTAATTAATGTCTATTATTGCATCGATGGTTTTGCAAATGAACTGGTATTGTGATTTAGGGTTTTATATAAGGTGTCTCAAAATTGGCGCTTGTGCTTTTGGAATTTCATTCAGGAGGCTAAAATTAATCGAAAATTAAGAGCGGAAATTTTTCGGATCATACTTCGTTATCGAGTTGTTGATAAATATTAGCAAGGTAGTTCACTTCTGTTGTCATAAAATGTGTTTAAATAGTTTGCCTCCTACTTCAAGGCATTCAAGGGGAGCACGAATCCTCTGTAGCATATTTTCTGCCACAACCACGTGAATGCGAGCTATTCGGTGATCTAGGAGGCCATGGCCATGGGTCAATTTCTTCCAATCCACATCTGTGGGAAATTTTGATTGAGGAACTTTCGCACTTGTATTCCATAAAGTAGCGATGCACCATCATGTTGGAACCAATTTAATCTAACTGCGAATAAAACTTCTTGGCGCAAAAGCAGAGGTAAATTTTCATTTGAACATTGAAGAAACAAGACGGAATTAAGTCGGTTAGATAGAATGTATGGACCAATTACATTATGATTTAACAACACAGCTCAAATGCTTATTGGCCATAGTCTTTGATAAGACCTTTCATGTATTAAGTGCGGGTTTTTCTTCCTCTATTCATACAGGTTATGAGGATTTATAATACCCGCCTCGGTAAATGCGGATTCATCACTAAACAGAATGTGTTTCATGGAAGTGTGGAACATTATTTACGCCAATGTTTCTCAATCTGTTTACTCTCGCGGTACATTTTCCGAAGAACAACATTTTCAACAAGTCGTAGAAAAATAAATGGAAACGAAAAATAATTTCAACAGAACTATTGGGTACCCTTTCCTATAAAGGGTATCTTAAAATTGACGCCGGTGCTGGAATTTGATTCAGGGGGCTAAAACAAATCGAAAATTAAAAGTGGACATTTTTCCGATTGTCTTTCGTTATCGAGTAATTGATAACCAACAAAAATTTTACATATAAATTCAACTTATTTAAAAACGAATAATATTAGCGAAAAAGATATTTTCCCATCTGTTGTCACAAAATGTGTTGGAATAGGTTTCCTCCAACTTTAAGCCAAACATTTGCACGATTTATCATGGAAATGCTAACCCCTTTAGCATATTTGCGTTTATTGTGGCAACAGTTGTAGCGTGACTACAAGCTACGACATCTTAAGGATTTACAACAGGTTCGCGGTAAATATTTCCTTTCAAACGGATTCAGATCCAGTGATCTAGAAAGCTGTAGTATGGATCCACCTCTTCTAATCCACCCCTAAGGGAATTTTTCAAAAATTCCAAAGGCACGAGTGCCTAGTTTGAAACACCCTGTATATTTCAATGGGTTCGGTTTAGTTGTCTAACTCTGTCCAGTGGCGATTTAACAAGGATTTCATTTATTATTGTAGGACAGAATATAAACTTAGGTTAATGCGAACATCCTAATAGAAATTTGAGAATTATTTTTAAGATTTCGCGGAACACTTGAAAATTTTCGCGGCATACTGATATGAAGCGGCACACCCTTTGAGAAACGCTGGTTTACGCTATGCAACAACCATCTAGAAAAATTGACCCCAAGCTCCCTATCCCCGAAATGCAAGATTTTTAGGCCTAAGTTAATGCAGACCATTTCTCCTTAATAATCTATGAATTGTATGTTCTTGGAAATTACTTTGGGACGATACAATTGAAAAGTTTGCATTTGGTTTCACCTCAAAAGATTCAAGAACTTGCTCTTCTTGGTCGTCGCTTAGCGTAGGTTGACATCTTGCCTGATTTTTTTAGGATTTAAATAACTTGCTTGCTGTAATCTTTGTTCTAGACGTTTTTTAGTTTTTGCATTGCAGTGCCGACGATTTGAAAACCTTTCCGCATATACCCCAACAACACCATTGTGGTGTGGTGTGCTGTGCATTGTCATTACAGGCACCTAATACATCCAACATATCGACGAAATCTCGGTTACAATAATATAGTTCCATTTTGAACACAAAAAACAGGAGGAAATGAAAATAATAATACTTACCAATGCCAATGACAGAACGATTCATAAATTTCAGCGTCGCCACAACGACCTGCATGAATTATGTGGCACAACTAATTGGAGCGACTGTGCGATAAAACTTATTATTTACTTTTTTATCAATAACTCGATAACGAATGACGGTCGGAAAAATTTCCACTCTCACTTTTTGATTTCCTTTAGCCCCTAGAAAGCCCGGCATCAATTTTGAGAAACATTGTTTATGGAGGTAGTTCGTATTATATACTACTAATAGATATTTAACGTTATATAGTATGTTTTAAAGCTTTTGTTCACCGTCAATTAATTATTCTGAATTTCTAATGAATATTTGCGCAAATATATTAATTATATTCTCTTGGTTATTGAATGATCACTTGTTGTTTCAGGTAAAACGTAAGCAATAACTTGACAGCTCACGTTTTATTTCAAATTAAATCGCCAACGCACTTTATTCAAAACACAAAAAACCCGTTAAAGTGTTTTCGGATTTGGTAATTATTTTAATTTCAATAAAACTTTAGATTTAAGATTCTTAGACAATTCTGAACATTAATTAAATCTTCCGATAAAATATGCCTAAAATGATTTTTTGAGTTTTTCCGTTTATTTTGGTACAGTAGAAGGCTTTGCATTTCAATGGGCAATGGTTTTCTATCTTTGAGGAAATTTTACTTCAAATCGGATAGTAACTAATATATATGTAAGGGTGTTACACTATTAAGTGGAACACACTGTATTTACTGGTTAGTTAAGCATTGATGAAATGTTTTCTTCGCCGGAACGTCACTTGTATTGTCTAAGCTACTATGGAAAAAAAGTGTTTAAGTTCAATACTAAAATACTCGGCTCTACATACGAACTAGTACACCTATATTTACTATCCTAAAGTTAAAACAATGATCACATTTACAAATACAAGGTATCTCGTGTTACTGGTCGAAATCTCGCTACGGGAATTGTGGAACCGAAAGATCGCGCGTTGGCGCGCGAAGAATTTATCGGTACGGCAATATGCGCTTTTCTCGGACCCGCAAACAAAGAAAAAGATGGTAAAGGCCAGCGGCTTGCTCAGAGGAGTAGGGGGGTTCGCTGAAATCGCTTATAGGGAAAAATGCTTAGAGTTGTGTACAGGATGCGTCGAAATAAGTGGGCGCCACCTTTCAAATCCAGCTGGTAACAAGGTTCTTGTGAAAGGCCAAGAACCAACAGCATACGGGAAGGAACTTACCTTTAATCGTGCCTTTACCTGTATTCTTAAAGCTTGCAAAATCCTTACATAAATATTCAGAACACAGTAATAAAAGGCATGCGGAATTTAACACATATATAATGGCATTACTA
>JABXWE010058095.1:0-15624 GCA_014611495.1 Limonius californicus
AAGTAATACGCTTGATAAGGGCAATTGACTAATAACCAGGTCATCGCTTATGGGTGCAAAAGGGAATTTATAAAAGGACACTTAAGATAAGATTGAATTAGCCAATAGTAAATAGTAAATAGTGGAATAGTAGATAGGGAATAGTTGGCAGTTTTTGATGGGTGTTTGATAGAAGAGAGCGTTCCCAATAACAAACCTAGCAATGGCGTTGTACCAGTTTGCATTATTGTAAGTAGTTTAGTACAATGTTTTAGAATAAGTTGTCATAATCTTGTAGAACGTAGTAATTAATAAATCCAATCATTTTATGTAAGGGTAGTTGTTTCTCTGGTGATCCCGGCGATAAGGACAAAGGAGCTCCTTATCAGTTAGCCATAGGCGTGACAATACGAACATCTTTTACAAGCGTGAACCATGTAGTTGCACTGCTCTTCTCTATTCGACGGGTTATACGAGTTAGCAAAGGCGACTTACATAACCTACTCATTGTAGCTAACAGGCCATTGGCCTGTGCTCAAAATAAGTAACAGAGGTACAGATATGAGATGTATTAACTTGTGTTTGTTGTTGGCATATGCAACGGGTCGTGCTTCGGAGGGCACATAAAGCCCGGCTGTAATACATGTCGAACATTTTTGGCAACCGTAAACGCTTCTTTTGTTTATTCGGTGGCTTACGCCAGGCTTCTGCCCAGCACACGTGCAAAGGAAGCTCACAGAACGTACTCATTGTACGAGGGCAGCTTTTTAAGTATTTACAAAAACTAAGAAAGATAAAAAATTTTTTGGTATAAACTGTTTTAAAGCTTGTCAAAATATTCGCGTTTGAGATTTATACACTTTTGCATGCGTTCAAACCAATTCTCGAAACATTTTTTTCACTCTGATGTTGGTTGGTTGACGTTTTTGATTGTTTTTCCTGATTTCGTCGATGACTTCTGGTGATCAAATTGTTGTATACCATTCAGCGTTAACTGTTCTTCGATTCCCTAAAGGAATGGTTGCCACATGTGCAGTACCGCCAAAGAAATAAGCGATCATTTTCTTGGAAGTGCTTTGTGAACGAACAACTTTTGTGGGATTCGGTTCATATTGGAACACCCAAATAGTGGATTGTTTTCTAGTTTCCGGTTCACACGAGTATAGGAGACTAATTTCCTTTCGTAATTGTAAATAACTGCTCACACCGATAAGTACTTCCAAACATGAAAATTATTTCGTATGCGAATTTTCGAGTATTTTCAAACCTGGCAGGTAAATATATGTAAAATTGAGGCACGCCAACTTCACTGAATTTTGCCTTTAAATTTGAATCTCACTGGATCTCAATTACCTCCATTTGAAGTTCATGAGGTACTGATTCTATATTTATTAAAAATAAAATCAAAAGAAACAAAGAAAACTTGTCTTTCGACAATTTAAAACCTGCAAAACCTTGGGTCAAATTTGGTTCGAAGGCTAAAATTCTTTTTGCGTATCTTAAGTTTTACCTAAACTTAATGTGTTCATGTTGCATGCCGGAAAGTGCGTTAAATCTTCATTTTTCAACTGCTTTTCCCAAGGAACTAGCTTACATTTGAATGCTTTAACTTGGTCACACATGTTCATAATGATCAGATTTTTCTTTGCAATTTAAATCATATTTTCTTGATTTTTAGTTATTAAGAACCGACACATTTCTTCTTCCAAGTCCCAGAATTGTTTAAGGATCTTGAAGCAGGATAGCCAACGTACCTCGGTATAGTAGGACAATCCGAAGAATCCGTTGTCCAATTCACTTAAGAAAGCAGAGAACTGTCGCTGATTTAAGCTTCGAAATCTTATGATAGATAATTTTTTTGATATATTTCAACACATTTTCCGTGTATAGTACCTTCGCACATAATACTTCTTAATGTATAATACCATGGGTATGATGAATTTTGGATCCGTCATAAGTTTCACTTTTTTGCAGTAATGCCACGTAACCATTATTTTTTCCGGTCACTGAAGGAGCTCCATCTGTCGCTACAGCTGTTAATTTTGACAGAGGTAGATTATATTTTTTTTTATTTTAGTTTAAATTCACTATAAAGATTGTTCAAAATGGCCACCGTTGCTCTCGAAACACATTCTGGCTCTTCTTAAGTGAGAGCTGGTTGCCCTACGTAACATACCATTTTTATCCCGAATTAGTTCTGTTGCCTCAAAGATGCGTCTCCCAGATCTCCAACAGTCTCTGATGGTGTTTGATATACCATATCTTTCATACGGTTCGACAAATAATAATCTAAGCATCTTTGGGGGCCAGAGGTGCTGTTCACCTCTACCAATTACACGTCATTCAAACCGTTGATTCAAAAATTGTCTTATACGTAACGCAAACTGCGCCGGGGTACCATCTTGCTGGTACCACATACCATGTCTGATCGCCAGAGGGACATTATCTAACAATCTTCCCTAATAATCTTCTACAAAATTTAAATATCTGTCGGCGGTTAAACGAATGGACCAATGAGCATGTTATCAATAATTCCCCACCAGATACTGAACACTGAAAACCTGTGCTTATAATTTGACACGTGACTTCGTGTGGATTCTGCAAATTCCAAGAGTGGCTGTTCTTTCTGTTCATTAATCCATTCCTTGTAAATGTTGCCTCATCCGTGAATAAAATTCTATTACATAGGTTTAGATTTTGAATGATCCAGCAGCAAAATTCCATACGACTAGCAAAATCTGTAGGTGACAGGACTTGAGCAGGCTGGATATGAAATGAATATAAACCATGACGTTTTGATGTCCTCCAAATTCGCGTTCGTGGTACATTAACTTGTCCAGATACACAAAGAACAGAGGTGCTGGGATTATTATCAGTTTCTCGCAGTATGTTGTCCTCATTGTCTAGTACTTGCTGTATTTAGAAATCTCAACACATAGTCTCGAGCAGCTGCTACTGAGCTTCCATCACAAAAACCGTACATGTAATGGATAGCGGCGTACTCTCGCATTGTAAAAGTAAACATTATCAACACTGTTAATAAGCACAAGCAGAGAAATCAACTTTTAGGTGCTTTACTGTTTAACATACAAGTAAATACTATCATTTCCAGAGTAATTTAGACAGTTTGTATCAAATACCACTTAATATCATTTATTGTTTCGGCAACTTCAGTATTTAACTAAAACAGGCCATAATTTCTTTAATATAGTCGAACAGTTTTCAAATAATATTCATGCAGTTTAGTCATAGTTATAGAATTAATAGAAAAGTGAATTTTGTTCTCTAGAGTAATAGATACATGCCATAAAAACCTACTAGGATGATTTCGTTCGAGTTTTCAAATAATTTTAAATATTTTAGAACAGAATTTCTATTAAAAAGCTTCGAATAAACCTCTGAATTCGTAGATTTTATTTTACTGTAAAATTCCGACAGGCTTAGAATATTTGAGCTTAATATAGTCTATCTGACGTCAGTGGAACCCCAGTTGTAATTTTAGTTAATAAAAATTTGTAACCTGCACCAAATTAAGGTCAGATAAAATCTTTATTGTCGGCGTGGCTGGCTACATGAAAATTACAGGTACGAAACGTCACAATATGCCCGTTTATTGTTGTACCTTTTTCCTTCTTTTCAGTTTGCCCTTTCAAACCGGCCGTATTTCACGTGATATCAAAAACGCTTAGCAAAACTCCGCGGAGGTAAACTTGGGAAGTACATTTTACTGGCGAAAAATATTTTTTAGAATTTGAAATATGGGTAGACTTTTGCGGGCACAAAGAAGAAAGTCGATATCGTAAGATGATTGACTAGCAGTATTTTTTATACCTATCATTGTAGAATACAGAATTCACCCCTCACCCGCATATCTGCGTGAAACGCGCTCCCTTTCTTCGGCGTACAGAGAGCGTGTTCCCTTTACGCAAAGTTCCCATCTGCCAGGCAATATTTCGTCTTTGCTTCCATCATCCCCTAAATGCGACACAACATCCTTATCTACCTGAATTCCGGAATGACAAAGCAATCCCCATATCCACCCTATCGGGCTTATGCTAATCTACCTTTGCCCTTGAATGGATCCACTTCATTCAACACTTGGTCGCAAGCGGCTTACGTACGTCTCGGTACTTAACATGAGCATTGTATGCCTGTCCCAGACAGCCCACGTTATCAAGGCTTCTTTGTCTTACAACTCGCTATGGTAATCGTACTCCATTGTTAAGTCGTTTGCAGGAGACGTCGAGATAGCAGGAGACTCAGAAACATCAAACAAATTGTGCCATTTTTACAGCATATTGAGAAACCATCCCCTTTATAATGAAAACCCGAAAAGCTTCAAAGTGCAGCTTTTATAATTGCATTTTTAAACTTGTCGTCCGTTTCCATGGAACGCACAAAATAACACCAAAGCTTTATCATCACATACCTGCAAAAGCTCGCATTGTTAAAAACACAATGAGTTTGTTTTATACACTCATCGAGTATATCACAGCGGAATTCCAGAGTAGAGAAGGTTATATTTTCATTTAAACAAAATTGAAAATGTCAATGCAATATTGTCTTAAAACGTAGATATTTCCGAAAGAACAAAACAAATTTTGCTCGTAAAGATATTAAATAAAGAACGAAACATCTCGCTCGAGCGTTCCAATATTTCTAAAAATTGTTATATTTTATGTCCTTAAAAGCTTTTCATATCATAACGTTTTAACCTCAATATTTACTAAAGACTGTAATATTGCCACTCAGTCGCTCCTAACGCCAGGACAAAGCATTTCCTTAAAACGCAGCGGCGTAGTTCAGAGAACAGTTTTATTCAACAGCAATACAACTAGTTACTCCGATTTTTGATTAGTCGTGAGCGTTAATAAGACGACACTACTGTGAGCACAAAGCCACATATGCGATTTTAAATTTGTGAAAACTATATTAGTCACAATTAATTATATCGGAAGTCGTCACTTTGGACAAACCGCACGTGCAAGTGACATCTAGGCATAGTAATGAAACACATGCATGTTAAATGAAACTTCCTTCCTTGTTCATAAATCCAATACGTAAATTTAAATCGAAATTAAACAGAATTAATTGTCTCTTCATTTAAAAAACACCATAAGTGATTTTTGTACTAGAAAATTAGCTTCATTGATTAAGTATTATAATTGAATTTTCTTATCAAGTAGAATGTGTGCGATATATCAATGGTAAAAATAAGTTTAGAGGTCTTCTGTTGCCGATAAGAATTTATCTTTAACTAATATATTTTTTTAATATCGCCAGTTTATTAAATTATAAACCAAGAGTTGAACATTCCGAATCT
The DNA here is from genome assembly GCA_014611495.1 of Limonius californicus. NCBI lineage: Eukaryota > Metazoa > Arthropoda > Insecta > Coleoptera > Elateridae > Limonius > Limonius californicus. The sequence continues at coordinate 5,303 of JABXWE010058095.1, forward strand.
TTAAAACCGTAGCGAAACCAGCCCAGCATTTGAAAACTAATTTCAAAATAGCTAGCAAAATTTCAAATATTTTTAGACTGCCAACAGATTTTCGGGCAAATATAATAAATATAATAACAATGTTTAATTGATTCTTCAGTTATTCCTGATATTTCTTCATTTGTTATATATGGCATATCATTCCAGTTTGCATTTACTGTTTTCATATACACGGTGATTCATACCGTACGGAGGAGACTGAAAACGTAGCTAGAGCTGATCAAAACAAAGTTTTTTTTCTTTATAAACTTTTGACCAAAACCCTATAATAATAAAGTTACAGTAAGTTAAAGTTCTTATCAGTTAACGCCCACTGTTGAATACCGCTGATATTAATGGAAAAGAACTGAAGATCATTGTTTTATCGTTTCCATAGAGACATAGTTCTTACAAAACTTTATTGCTGTTTCTTTAAATTCAATTATGCAAAAAACACCTAAATTTTTTAGCTGTACCAAAAATAATAATGGTATCTATGTATATCTCGTTACTGTAATTAGCACTCTGTCCACACTAATCACTTAATAAAATGTTCTAATTTTTACGACTAAATGTACTTACTTACTTTTGTCCATTCCTTCTTGCCCCTAGGATGTCGGGCTTTCTATCCATTTTCTGTACTCCTGGCGGTCGTGTGCTAGCCTTTTTTCTTCTAGCAATGTCTTTCCTTTTCTTTCCACTATGGCATACACCTATTCCTCCTATTTCTTTCTCGGTCTACCCCTTGATCTGCGTCCCTCAACTCCCATCTCCAGTACTATTTTGGGTAGCTTATCTTGGTCCATCTTCCATATGTGGCCAATCCATTTCAGCTGTTACTTCTCTATCATTGCTACTATTGGCTCCTGTTTTAATTTGCCTCTGATTATTTCATTTCATATTCTATCTCTTCTTGTATTTCCTGTAGGTAATCTTTCCTAAGTATTTCATCTCGACTGCTTTTACTCCTGCTTGTCTGTCATGGTCCAAGTCTCTGCTCCGTAGGTTAAGATTGGTAAATATACTGTTTTATAAATTCTCAGTTTTGTCTTTTCACTGATTTCTCTTTTTCCTACTAACATGTTGTCTATTGTATAATATATTTGCTTTGTCTTAATAATTCTATTTTCTATATCTTTTTTATCTTTCTGTCTTTTGTTACAATTGTGCCTAAATATTTGTAAATGTCTACTTCCTCTAAATTTTTATTGTTTGTATTTATGTTCCCAATTGATGTACTTCCTTTACTTATCTTAATTACTTTACTTTTATTTATATTCATTTTTAAGTTAAACCTATCTAATTCTTCTTTCCACACATTTATAGCTTACTGTAGCTTCGTCTCGTTTTTTGTTATTAATATTAGGTCATCTGCGTATAAAAGTTGTTGAATATAGACGTGCTGTAATTGTCTAGTCCCCACTTTAGTTTTAGTTATCCGTTGGTTACATATTTCCATTACCTCATTCATAGCTAGGATAAACAATACAGGGCTCAGACAATCTCCTTGTTTCACTCCTTTATTTATGTGGAAACTATCTGACGTTACTCCGTTTATTCTGACCTAGCGCTCTACGTTATTATAGAGGCTCCTAATTGCTCCGATAGCTTTGGGCTTACCCTGAGTTTTCCTAGGGCTTTCCGTAATTGTTTCCTTGAGATGTTATCGAAAACAGCTCGATTTTTGTTCAAATTGAGAAAATATGGTCTTGCGTTCTCCTGCTAGGTCTGAAAGCTGCTTGTTCTTCTTTTAATATCACTCTGATTTCTTCTCTTAATTTCTGTTAAAGTATTTTAGTATACAGTTTCAGTGTTGCGGATTGAAGGCGTATTGCTCTATAGTTTACGCAGTCATTAGTGCTTCCTTTTTTATTAAGTGGCATTATACTATTCTGTTCCCATTCTTTTGGAATGTTTTGTTCGTCCCATACCATTTCCTTAATTTTTGTTAAGCATGTTGTTAATTGTTCTCCTATTAGTTTTATCAATTCGGTGGTAACGTTGTCTTTTCCTGCTGATTTCTCATTCTTTAGGGTTTTTATGACGTTTGCTACCTCTTCCGTTGTTATTACTGTTGTTCTTTCTTCCTCCTCCTCATTTTCTGCCACTTGTTCTTCCAGTCTTCCTATTTCTTCCATTTCCTCATCCACAAATTTCTCTTCGTAGTACTTCCTCCATGTTTCCGCAATATCTTCCCTCTTGGTAATAAGTTTATTGTGTTTGTCCTTGACATTTCTTATTTGGGATGTGCTCTTCCTTTTGATTCCTTTGACTGTTGTCCAAAATTGGTTTTCCGTGTACCATCTTTCTATCTCCACTTCAAATTTTTCTCAAGGTTCCTCTTTGATTACTAGCGTCTGTGTAAAATACCTTATCTTGGTCTTTTTTGGTCATCATATATTTTTTCCATGCTCTCTTCTTCCTTCTCACTGCTTCCTTTACTTCTTTGTTCCACCACGTTGTTCTTTTGAAACGGCTCAATGTACTGACATTTTAGAAAAATTTTTTCTATTTTCTGTTGTTTTCTAGTTTTATTAATTAATCAGCGGCCCTTAATAGGTACCTTAATAAATACCACTTTTTAAGAATTACAAGATAATTTTTTATAAGCTTAACTTCCTTGCGTTTAAATTTTTTTCAATTTCTTACTTCTCAGATATGCCCATTTTGAATTTAAAACGTAAGTAACTACTATAGTTTCTAACAAATAATTATTCATTGATTTAACTTTAACTTGTTGTAACTTTCTTATTATTTGGTTGTGGTCAAAAGTTTATAAAGAAGAAAGCTTTATTGGGTTTTTTCTAGCTACCCTTTCAGTTTCCTCCGTACGTTATGAATCACCCTGTATTTTTTTATAGTTCCTAATTATATAATTCGTTATATATTTTCGCCGTGGTTTTCACAATTCCCTTGCTATCTCCAATTTCCACGTTTTCCTTACTTTTAAAGCAGTGATTTCTTTCTTTCCGTAGTTTTCATAGACATTTCATATTCTTCTTTTGTGTAACTTTTCGGTAGACCATCTCAGCGAACAGCATTTCTTCTTGCCCGTGCTACCATATTTGTTCCTTTGTCTTTTGTGGATAAGCTAATCTTCTCTTGATGCGTCAATGTGGTCCAGCGGTTAGAGCACTGGGTTCCGGTGCGGAAGGCCGAGAGTTCAAGTCCCCGGCTCGATGGCAGGCGGGCGGCCTACCCAGTCACTTCAAATAATTGGGTACCTGCGTTCGAATGAACCAGGGGTAATAATACTGTTGCTCAATGCGTGACGCCTACCACATGAATTTGACATGCAACAACCGGGTGTGAGAGAGAGGAAGGACATGAGAGCTTTGACATTCCGCCTTGAAGGCCAAACTCCTTCATGGGGTGTAGAGCCTTACCATTATTATTGTTATTAACCATCTCTTGGTCTTGGTCGTAAATAATTTTTACTTATGAGGGAGTTTTTCTCCCATGACTTGTTCCCGTAACTTTTCCGATCAGCTGCTGATTTTGATTTGCTTTCCGGGGCCTGTCTTTGTGAAATTTTTTCAGTAACTTTTTCTCTAGCTTTGTGGCTGTGCAGACCTTTTTATTTTGGTTTTAACCTAAAATTCGTTTGGAGTTCCTGAAACTGCTTTGGAAATAAAAGAACCATGCATATTTTAACACTACCTTTTATGAGTTAAAAATTGAATATGCTGTATGCGATTAAAAGCAAAGGCGAATGTAATGTGAAGTGTATAATTGCAAAATGTGCCCGCTAGAGGTAAAACAAAGTCAAGCACATAATTACAGCACATATCGAGCACTCTGCAGGCACTAATTATCAAGTTTATTTAAACTGTTATTGACGGGCGCAAAATTATTAGCTATTTGGTTGTAAAATTTCAAAAATCCTCTATGAAACAAGCGTAGCTCTCCATGTACAACATTTTGTAATAACGTTCATAATTAGTTCTACAATAAAAAGCTGATTCTGTCAGACTCAATATCATTCGCACATGTGATTTTCTGGGTTCCTTTGTTGTTGGATATTCTATATTAGCTGGAAAGCTAATCTCGGATTTGGGATTTTAACATACCAGACGCCGCATTTAATAAAGTAGATATAAGTATATAAGCTAATGAATTTTATTAAAAAATTCTTTTGTGTCTACTGTTTACGGGTTTTCAGGAACACAGCAGGCATACTTTCAATATATATTTTACTTTTTGGTTTCTAAATCGTAATGGGGAATTTAGGATTGATCGTAGCCAATATCTGTATTTTTTTGGAGGTCCGCCCTAACGCGCTGTTGCAGTTTTACCTCTCTGTTCAGGTTTAAGCATTTTCAACCTATTTTTCGAATAACTTTTTCATGTGTAATTTGTTATATGATAACAATGTCTGTACGTTGTGGTATGCCCGTATCCTTCATTGTCTGTTTGATTGTTGATCTTTAATCGCTCAGGTCGTGTTATTACCTTCCGGTTTTGCCACAATCGTTGGAGAACCACCTACTTGTTCATATTCATAAGACTCTCTGCCATATTTAAATTCACCGCACCAACTCTTAACTAAATCATATGAAAAAGATGGTTCCCCTAAATTATTTATACGACTTCTTGAATTCCCGTTAAGGTCATACTTGATTCTGTAGACCTATAATTACAAGCTAAATTTTTGGGTTCTAATAGAAATCGCGACACTGCCTCCTTCTTTTAGATCTAACATTTCCAAGCCCGGTTTGAAGCAGAAGTCTTAAGAGTTACTAAGCATAGCTGCACGTGTTTTATTTGTAGTAGACTATTAAAGGTTATCTGTCTAGAGATGCTCAACACTTGAAAAAAGATGTCTAATGTTTATTTATTAATTAAATCAGATAGTTTCATTTATTCCTTCAGTGGAAGTTGTAAAACTCATCATCTCCATGGAAGCAGACCCTTTCAAAAACAATAATTCCGATCAATGCTGTAAGTTGGCCGCTTCTAAAGTTACTTTTTTTTTTGTTAATACGTTATCATTATTATTAACTATTTTAAGATTTTCATTACGACTATCATAGCATATAATTTTAGACGATGGTGCTATCTACTAGGTTTTATGTTAATTCACTAAATGAGACATATACATTTTATTAATATAAATAAATAGAATAAAGTACGTTTTCTCAGCTATTGTTCGATTTTAAAAATTTATTTTATGTTCATTGCTAGGTATATTATTCTTAATATAGCCGACCTTTAAGGTCTGGGGTGGCTCAGTGGTAAGCGAGTCAGGCTTTGGATGTAATAGTCGAAACGCTTTCCGGTTCGAATCACTCCAAGGGTCAGAGAATGGTGCTAATTCTCTGCTTGATCGGTACTGGGCCCCGGTCTCCGTTTGTCATGGGGATCAAATTAATGACACGACTCGTGTTACGTTCGCACTAGAGTAGTAGCAAAACTCCACACGTATATACCTTACACCAGGCATGTTAAGTGCGGTTAGGTACCAACATAGCAACCCGCAGAATCGTGTCCTGTTCTGCATAGCTGTGTGTGTGTACTAGCTAAGCCTTGAATCGCACCAAAGCCATGAACATCCGGGACCTGTGGAAGCTCCATAATAATAATAATGGCCTACCTCTATACATTCCTTTAAGTTAAGAGATTTTCCAAAACGTTTAAGAGAATGTAATTTTATATATATATATATATATGTATATGTGTGTGTGCGAGTTTATTTACACAGATGTCGCCGTCTCTCGCTTCCCAATTTCCATTTCTGTCTATCGACCCAGTTTCTCTTCTGTAGACCTCTCGAATCCATAGCTTCTGGTACGTCTCTTTCTCTCTCACCATCTGCTGGAAGGCCTTCTTCTTTTTCTCCTTTCCGGAGGCATCTATTGCCATACTTTCTTTGATCATCTGGTGTTGTCCATTCGTTCCAGGTGCCCGTACCATAAGAGTCGTTTTGTAGCGATTGTATCCAATATCGTTCCTTCTACCTCCATAATTTCCCTGACTTGTTCATTCTTTACACCTTCGATCCTTGAGATGCAACTACTTCTTCGCCAGAAATCTATCTCGAGGGCTAGAAGTCTCTCTTTGCCGCGTTTATACAATTCCCAAGTTGCTGAGCAATATGTACTAATACTCTACACTATAGTTTTCGTTCTTTTGGTTACCTAATTATTCCATAGCTCCGAATTTAACTGGCGGATTACCTGTTTTCCTTGAGCAATTTTGTTGATTATGTCTTTGCTACTTTTGCCTTCAGTTGATATCGTTGCTCCTAGATATTAGTATAAGAGTTGCAAAGCCTTATTTTAGTTGTTCCCAGGTCCAAGTCGTCTACATTTTCTTCCCCGACCACCAGGAATTCCGTTTTAGAAGTGTTGATGGTTAAACCCCACCTTTGATATTCTTTTTGTAGGTGTCTTACCATGTAGCTAGAGTCGTCTTCATCCGAGGCTATTATCACGTGGTCGTCCGCGAATAGTACGGTATAAAGCGTTTCCTCACCCATCGGTGTCCCCATGCCCCTACACTTCCTTTTCCAATTCAAGAGCGCTTCTTGCAAATAAATTTTCAACAACAATAGGTCAGGTGAGCAGCCCTGTCGTAGTGATATTATTATTAACGTAAAATGGACTATGAAACAAAAGTCATTAGCAAGCACACTCCGAAAAAATGGATTTTCTACCTAGGTATTTTTAAATAAGGTATTTCCAATTTAATAATTATTCTGTAGCAATTTTAAAAATAATTAATATATACCATCACCATGATCATCAATAGCCTTTTCGTCCCACTACTGGAGATCGGCCTCCTCTCTACCACGTGTTTCACCTCAGCACTATGGTAGAAACAGAGGGGATCTACGGTTTAACGTCAAACCCGAACGACACCATTACCTGTAATAATATGATGTACTAAGAACCTAAGCAGGCTAATGGTTATAGTGCCAACCTATCACCAGGCAAACCTCAGTCGCGATTCCTGAACATAGTAGTGTTTCAAATTTAAAAATTCATTCAGTTATTGGCAGTAAATGGACAGAATATAATCACTGACTTCTAGGTTTCAATACATTCATTATTGATGATTATTGCGATTTTGCAACAGGTCTTAGGGTTCTTCAGTTTAGTATGTTCGCATAAGAAAATTCATTGAAGCCATAATCAGAGAGCAACGTAGCAATCGGACTGATAAAACAGTTTTTGTATTTTATTATAAATATAAACACACAGAGTATCTTTCAAATTTTAGGGTGAAAGTTTAGAAATGGAACAAAGATAACTGTTAAAAATACTTTCAAACTTAAAAGCGTTAGAAAACCTTTTAAATGGAGAAATTTTCTGTTTGAAATGCGGACGTTCTACTATATTATAAACATTTAATGCGTTAAATGGAAATCTAAAATGATGAGACGTACGTAAGACGAAATAGTTAACCAATAATAAGGAATGCAAATAATAATATCTACGAATCGCCGAAGTATAGTAGAACTATGAAACAAAATTTACAAAGTAACGATGCTCTCGATTTTTGATCCACTGATGGGCATCTCTGCCACGTGTTTCTCCTCAGCGCTAAGGTAGAAATATGGGTGACCTACAGTTTAACGTCGAATCCGAACGACAGCAATACTATAAAAGGTTTTTAGCATTAAGATCCCAAGGTTGCAAGTCGGAATGGGAAATTGTGTTTGGTGGGCAGTACAAGATTTTTATAAATAGTAATGCTTAGGTTTCGAACCCAAGCCAAAATCGACATTTTAGTCAGAAAGCGAGCGCTCTACCAACTGAGCTACCACCACATATCTGACCATATTGTAAGTTATTTCCAAAACTTGAAAAGAAAAGTTTAACTTCCATGCAGAATTATTAATTTATTGGAACGTTACCCTCAATTTAAAGTCTATTTATCAAATATTAACAATTTAATTAAAATGTAGACAATAAGAAGAAACTGCTGATGTACACAGCCAACGCTTCAAGCATTGCTGCTTCATTCATCAAAATTTACTCATTCAGAATCAGCAGCCTAGCTTAACTTAAATATTTACTCGATTATAACATTAATAAAATTAATTTAATTTACAATATTCCCCGTTTTAATTGAAATATTCTCAAATTTGAACAGGAGGCTGAATTGGAATATTTTTCTCCTTTATAAGCGTCTTAGCAATGAAACTAAAACTTTCAGAAGCAGGCGTATAGTCAATTTTATTATACAGATTTTCGAACGCAAGGAACAGCCATTATTTGGCCCGTTTGTGATTTTAGGTGATATATCGCATATAAAATAAGGCACATGAATCGCAACAAACGCTGAAACGTAATCTATTACAAGCCATTGCTTGTCAAATCATTTTCTTTGATATTGTTTGGTTAAGCTCGAGTTCCTGAACTAAAATACCTTTCTCATTCGGTTATTGTTTGGTTTCATGGTCTCTTGAAACGTCGCGATTGGAACGAAATGATTGGAAATTTTGGCAATATCAATAAAGATTTGAAAACTGGGGCATTATCGATACGTTTATTCCTGGTTGTAATAAAAACATCAGAGTTTCCAATTATTCGTTGTTTCAAAATTCGCTGATGTTAATGTAAGTACACAAATGGATTTGTCAGGTCATACGGGACCGAATTTGTCAGCAAAATGCCACCCCTATCCTGTCAGAGCGGACTCCTTTTAAAATTGAATAAATTTGCATATACTCGAAAAGCCAGCGAGAGATATCATAATACATACACGGATGTTATTGGACATGACATTGTTTGTGCTTTATGTTTACCAACAGCACGGGAGTTTTTTTATGATTGAATTGTAAATTTATTTGGCGTTAAGGAGAAATGGTCCCGGAAAGTGTATCCTATGTGTTTATGTGTTAGTAGTACCCTTGGGCCGTAAGATGGTAAGGGTGGAGTGAAACAGGACCAAATAGAATCGTTTAACTATTTATTCGAGTGCGATGTGTCATCCTCGAGCCTGTTTATTCGCCAAAGCAGTGCGTTATCGCGTAGAATTCAATTCCCAGTCGGTTCCCGCGTTCGCAGTTTCCTCACAATGGGAGCAGACACATCCATTTTGCCACTGTGACTTACACAAATATAACAATTCCATAAAAAGTTTTCCTTTTGTACATAATGGTACACGACGAATGTGTGTGGGCCATGTGTCACCCGGGATATGGCTGAATATTTGGGTCGCTTGTATTCGAGGCGCTTTATGGGATTTCTTATCTTGTTGTAACTCGAGAAGTACATGAATGTGCTCGTTAAAACTGCACTTTTATACGGATTAACCGTTCTACATTAAAATTATTGCCCATTAAATTTAAACGTTTACATAAAAGAGAATGCGAATGTATATAAACTATTAAACAAGGCTGTGCTTCTGTTACACTTTAACACAAAGATTTAATATTATACCCCTCCTTTCCTGAAATGTTGCCTCCAAAATAAAACGTTAGCATTCTGCATAATTAATTTCCATTAGCTGCTGAAAATTTCCGAACAACCAGCACGCACAAATTGAAAATCTGCAGAAATCCTATGACTAGCAAATATAATTTGTTGCCACATTGGACGGGATTTTATAAATTGAAAAACTGTTAGGTAAATGGTATTATTTTCCCTGCGGTTGTAACATAAACACTCCAAATTGCTACAGGAAATATTTCCATGACAACTCGCATGGGAACAAAACGAACTTTTTAAAACACACCGCAATACAAACAGGAGCGAAACATTATTACGTGTTAGAACTTTCATGTTTAAAGCAAATACGCAAAATAAAATGTCATCGAAGAAAAAGCAAAAATTTGTTTCTATTGCACGAAATAGAGAAGTTGAATGAAATGAAACTCTTTGCTCCTATTTCCAACCGAGTGGTTCTTCAAAACATTCTTGACTTTCATAACACATGGCCAAGTAGAAACGAAAAGCAAACGCAAAAGTTATACAATATAAACAACAATTAAACAAACATTAAACGATCTGTGCACATACTGTTTTAAAACATCTATACGTACATATCCAAGATTACCACAACGTAAAAAATTATACGCTATTGTACAGAAACAGTAAAATAGCCTACGTTTACATGAGTCAGTTCAGTGAATTTTTACTTTCCCATACCTTATAGGTATAGGGTAAGTATTGAAATCATGAAAATTTTCGAAATCGAGATTTTACCGGATATATCCGTTTTGGGTCTCTAGGAACCCAAAAAAGTGGTTTTTAAAAAATGTCTGTCTGTGGGTGGGTACGTACGTATGTACGTACGTATGTACGTACGTATGTATGTGACGCTCCTACAGCCGAAAGTATTGCTCCGATTTTGAT
>JABXWE010058103.1:0-12172 GCA_014611495.1 Limonius californicus
TTTTAACTAGATTAGCACTCATATTTGTTGCTATTAAGAAATCCCACTCGTGGACTTCGTCCACTCGTGAGATTTCTATAGCAACAAAGATTCGTGCATCTAGTTAAAATTATCAAAAAAATTATCACCACTTATGTAATTACTGTTGAAAAATATGAAGCAAATAGAATGACCTATTAATATTACTTAAACCGTGAGAAAATATTTGTATGGGGCTTTTATGATATATTTATTCCAAGAAAGCTTAAATCTATTTTCAGCATCTTTTCAAAACCGTTAAGCACTTAACGCATACAAATACAGAATAGGGATTATTACATTTTACGACAGCTAAATCTTTTTTTATGTGTTATGGAGCTATTTGATATCTATTTTTTGACTTGTTTGGGCTAGTGCATTCTAAATTATATGATTTTCATATTCTAGATATATATATATATATATATATATATATATATATATTATGTATGGTAAAATGAACCACCGCTTAGCTAGTTCCAATAGTTACGAGATTTACACAGAAGAAAATCGGAGAGCTTTGAAATGTATTGATTTAGGACAATCACATGTGCTACGTAATATAATCCAGCTTTCCCTTTTCCCTTTCCCTTTTCATTCATGCTACCCCTCCCCGGAACTGCTTTCGCATTACTTCACGGGGGTGCGGGCGTCCCTTACACACTAAACATCCATGCAGCATGCACCCTAAACTTAACTAAGCGAAATGCGGCCGCCCAGCTGAGATTCGATCGCCCAGCGGATTGACTGCATTTCACTGTGGCCTCGAGTGGCAAAATGCGTTCCCGCACTAGACCACTGAGGTCGCTAACCTAACCTAACGTAACCTAACCTAACCTTATTACATAAGTGTGAAACAGACCCTTCTTATTATTAGCAACTTGTCCTGCAATGGTCATATTGTATCGGATTACTAATACAATCTACTTTAGAAAAATTCCTGCATTCGGATTACCAATACTTTCCTGCGTACCTCTAAGAGGTAAATTCTTCATTGCACAAAATAAAATTACATCCAATACAACATGTAAAATATCTCGTCATCTTTTCTTTTCTGTCTTTATTACTTTTTGCAACGAATCGTCTATACAATCACCAGTTTTAAGTTTCTTTTCAACGCATTTCTAATGAAGATACGCATCGCGATAAAATACATAATTTTTATTATCGGAAATTCGATATAGATTTTTCCAACTTTTAAATATTCAGCTCTGATTGCTGATGGCAGAATCGGTTTTACCTCTTTTACGAAGAGGGATACACGGAGAACAAAATATTCACATACATTTTTTTTAAAAACAAGCCAGTTACGATGGACTCGCTCTCCATTGGAAGCATTCCTTTGAAAACTTCCTACCATCCTCTGAAGCAGATTCCCTGCGTCTTCTCCTTGGTTTGGTCAATGTTCAATTGTAATACATCTAATTTTATCCGCAATATGCGGCTATGGAGGATCAGTGAAATTAATAGAATTATATACGTCTTCTTCTTGTTGTGTCGAACTTTCTCGTTTTTCAATTTCTTCTGCTTCAACTTCCGTTCCTTTTTCTTGATCTTCAATGGTAGTGTTTTCTTCAATTTCAATAGTCTTTTGTCTCGGTCTCGAGTGAATTGCTTGTATTTGAAGAACTCGGTTTTTCTAGCTTATTTCCAACTGTATTGCAGTATGTTGATTTATTTCATTTTATTTCGAAACAACATGTTTAGACATATTTGTACCATACCGCTTACTAGGGCGATATCATACGAGGAACAAGTGTGTCGCGCGAGAGCGTCCGACGCAAATCATTACTTTGCTCAAAGTATTTGACGAACATTTCAAGATACATTTGTCTTTTTTTTTATTTTGCTATTTATAATTTTAATTTTTCACCAATTTGGCGTCCTTTCCCATTGTTCATCTGAGACAAGTTCATCGTTTGCCTCACTCTTGTCCCGCCTCTGAAGTGAACGCTGCCACCAGGATATATCAGCGATGAAAACACGCTACCAACGGAGATCGAACCTAAAATGCTTGCTGATTACTACTGACCTCTACAACGCGACTTTCCTCAAGCTTAATACAACCGAAAATTAAATAAAAGTGCATTTTTGGTTAGTTACTGTAAATGGATTATATTTTGTATATTATCGGAAGACATAAACTTGACAAACGTTTAAATGAATTTGAGTCAAATGCCTTGCACTTCTCAGAAATTTAGTAAACATATTTAAAATCCGAACAAAAATAACAGAAAAAGCATTCTGCCAGATCAATTTAATATAATAACCATTTGTTTACCAATATATTGAATGTAGTTGAGAAAAAGTGGTGTTTACAGGAAAGTAGGCTAGGAGATCTACCACTTGTATATGAGCTTTCCCTTTTTTCTGTATCCCTGACGGTTTAACAACAACTTAACTTATTCTTATTCGCATTATTTAAAATGCATATTCAAGAATCATTAAGATGGCAATCAAATTTTTGTGACCGAGGCTTCATATCAGGTTAATAAACTAAAAGATTGGTTTATGCATAACTTTAATTCATTCTTATGCAAATTTTAAAGTGTTGTAGAATAAAGCGATTGTAATGCTAATTGCGCATAGCATTCTTTAAATTCTGCTTAAAAAAGATATGTTTTATTTATATTTGACATTTGAATTAAATTTACAATCGGAATGCAACGGTGTTATTTACTAGATCTACTGTTTATAATTTACAAAGTTTCCTATTTAAACAAAGTAGTAAATTATCTACAATGTAGGATATCCGAGAGCCAAACTGTAAAATTTCATAGATAAGTTAAACATTCCAGCTAAGATAATTTTTCTATCTTTCTTCTTCCGGTGTACTATCTTCTATGGTCGCCTTCCAGTTCGCAGTCTTGATTTAAATAATTCTGACAATCTAAATTTATTTTCTGTTCACTTTATTAACAATTACATTAGAAAATTTCAGGTTTAAATCTAATATTTCGATGTAATTATAAGACGGAAATACAAGATTTATACAATATTCATGCTTAACATTTGGATATGTTCATGTTTCCTGCCGTGACATCAATTATCTAATAAGATCATCAATTAGACAGTTCTAACTTTACGCATACGTGTTCAGAATAAGCGTTTTCCTATGTATGGTTAATTGTTCAAATTGAACTGGTTCAGTAAATTAATTGAAAGCTATATTGCCTAATAATATACAGGATGTGTTGAAAAACGCTATAGATTTAAAGGCTATATACAACGGTGAACACGTCACACAGTCAAATGAGTCCCCAAACTAACTGTTTGCTAGGTATTAGCGTTTCACTGTTTCGAGCAAAAAACATAACCTCCCTAATTAACTTCTTCAAATTTTTGTGTTTGGGGTTTATACCAGAAAAGCTGAGTGTATTGCGTACTTGCAAATAATCCTGCCGAATTAATCCAGGAAACTGAACAAGGTTGCTAAACTATTCGAGAAGGCGAGGGAACTTTTAAAATGGTGTGGAGCTTCTTCCTGAGAAGCTATAACGCTTGTATCCACATGGAAGGAGGACATTTCGGAAATTTTCTTTAAACATTGAAGATAAACCAATTAATTGTGTTTGTTTTGGCGTTAAAAGGTCATAAAACTTCAAACAGAAAACAGAAAACCATTTATACAGCCTGAACGGTTGGTTAGCACAATCATGTTGATTAGGACTTTTGGACTTGTTGTTAATAGCGCTCTAGGTATGCAGAACATATTTTAATGGATTTATCATACTTAGATCCAAAGACCCCCTATTCAGTTTGCTTACTTAAAGATTTGTGTGAAATTATTAGTGCTGTCAAACGATTCCGCGTCTAGAATAGGAATCGGTTCTTTATCTGTAAGAATCGGTTCTGCAGCGTCGTTAAAACCGATTCTCGATTCTAGAATCGAGAATCGAATTCCTATTCTAGAACTGAGAATCGAAATCCGATTCTAGAATCGAGAATCGAAATCCGATTCATCAAAACAGCTGAACCAATTTTGTATTTGTATTGATGATAAATAAAAAATAAATTAAAAAGTGTTGATTATACTTTTCAGATGCTACTACCAAATATGTAATATATATATATTTATATTAGAAGATTCTAAAATCGTAAAATAAATACCGATTATAGGTTCCAAGACTTTCATAATTCTGAAATTGGAAGACCAATGTCACTTCTCCTATCAATTTATTTTTCAATACTAAAAATGTGAATTTGGAAACTATTTTCAATCCTGGAATCGCAAGCCATTCTTGTTTCAAGAGAAGACAAACGATTCTTGTTTTTAGAATTGGGAAACTATTTTATATTCTAGAACAGAAAAACGATTTTCGATTCTAGAATCGGGGATCGAAATACGATTCTAGATCGAGAATCGAAATCATTTCTAGAATCGAGAATCGAAATGCGATTCTGGAATCGAGAACCGATTATTGTGGAATCGATTCTTTTCAGAATCGAGAATCGATTCTATAAAATTTCCGATTTTTGACAGCACTAGAAAGTATTCATTAATGGAATAGATATTAGCTTCTGCGTAAAGAATAAACTCTGGCTATGGTTTTTGTTGTTTGGAATATTCCAATGTTATGTACACAGATAAGTAAGAATTAGGAAAAACGTCATTATTTTATAAGTTAGTTTAGAAGATAGGACAAGTGAGTTTGAGCTTTCTTTCATAAACAGCATTTTTCGTCTCACTACTGTACACCGGCACTCTTCTCTGCCACGAGCATCTCTTCACCACTAAGGTAAAAACACGGAGGACCTATAGTTTACCATCGAATATGAACGACAGGAATTCCAGAGAAGGTTTTCTGGCATTAAACTTTAAACTTTAATCTTACACAGTTGCCAACTGGATTGGAAATTGCGTCTGGCATGTTGCAGCACAAGATTTTTATACGTTGAGTGGTAATGCAGGGGAATCGAACCCAAACCATAATCGACGTTTTACTCTGCCACCTAGGTTACCACCACACACTAGCCTCTGCTTCGCACAAACAGTGGATACTTTATTTGAGAAGCAAGCATTTATTTTTTGTCACTCAAAATGAATTAATAAAAATTTCACTTATTTATGACTAAGATAGTGACGCGCTACTTGAATTGCTAGTTATTATGAGTGAGGCACAATTTTAGAAGTAGTATCCTTGCTACGTGGTAAACTGATTATACTCTAGTATGGTTAAATAAAATGATAGGTAAATAGAGAACTTTAACAGAAATTCTCAAATGTAAAACAATCTATAAATAATCTAAATATCTTTAATGATATTGGAACTTTATGTACATCTATTTATAGCTATGGATCTGAATCAAGATCATGTTTGTTAAATATATTTAGATATTTATGTAGATTATATTGGTTGCAACTTCCTTCTACATCATAAAAAAGTGGTTAAACGAATAACCAATATAGTTTTAGTCGGAATAGTACATGACAGGAAAAGTAGGATACATTGCGTAGTTTTCCTTACAATAGGCGATCTTGAACGTGCAGAACAGCATCGGTATGGTTGGGCGGGAACGGGTGAGGCACGACTAAAAAGTGTCTTTTAGCCAATTTATGCTTTTATGACTGAGAGTATGGGTTACAGCCTAAACGACAAATGATAAAATTATTTTAAATTTAAAATAGAAGCATTATCAGAAATGAAATTAAAAGAATTTATTACTTTTAAAGAGGATATTGGAACTCTATCTAGATCTATTTATAGCTATGAACCTTGGATCTGAATCAAGGTCGCTACATCTCGTAAGCGATAAATCACTTGAAGAAGAAGAAGAAACACTACTGTTTCTACAGAAGTAACTACTGAAATTCATAAATCTGTAATTTTTGCTAATCGTGATCCCTGTGACGCAAGTCACAATGTGACTAGAATTCCTAATTTATGTTAAGGTTTTCACATGACATATCGTTAAACATTTAAGGGTAACAATTCTATATGTGCCAAATTTTTAATATTTAATTTTAAACATGTTTACAACATTTCTTTTAAGTCATATCCGAAAAGATTGATTTGTAAATATAATGTCCACGAACATTTTCAGCGGCAAAATTTTTTTGATCTGTTGTCGGATATGACCCTTAAATTTATATCTGTAAGAAGTAGATAATAGTATATACTATAAAAATAATTCATACAGATAGAAGAAAACGTAAAAGTACAGTCAGATATGAAACGTCAATTTGTGAAATACGATAGTTAAATTTTAAACCACATAGTACATAATATACTGACAATTTTAATTCTATAGTACAACGTTTCTTACAAAATGTAGGTTACCCGTTTCAGAATACATTGTATTTGAAGAAAACAATAGATACATCATATCATATTTAATATCAAAAATATTGAAAACTCACAACATTAAATAATATTAAATATAATCTAAATGGTGTGGCACAAAAATAATAATCTGAAACTTAATTGCGATTACTTTAGGCTTCGTTGCTTTCAGATACGAGAAATTTATTTCACATATCTAAAATGTATTTTATATATTTCACAGCTGAAATATATTTCACATATTTAAAATATATTTCATAAACAGTCAGACTCTTATAGAGCGAATTCCATTGAATAATTTTTCTATATAATGATGTTCCTGCGAGGATCTGGATCATCAGAGTTAATTATATGTAAAAATACCTAAATACCACACTAAATTATAATATAAAGCCTGCATACTGTGATGTTTTTATTTAAAACTGTTACAATGTTAGTCAGATATACAGATATAGTTCCAATCGGATTACTAAATATTATTGCTAAATTGTGATATTCCAAGCAGTTTTATGTTTTTATAATAAACCATATAGATACATTTAAAAGAGGATTATGAAATGCTCACAAGGTTCAGATTGTTAATTGCCACTGTACAGCTACTTGCCAAGATTCTAAACATGCAATACGTCTATAGTTAAATTAAAAATTAGAAATAAATATTTAGGGAAATTCTTAATTTATTCTTCTACATGTCGATACATTTTATTCAATTTTATAATCAAAATATTGCTTAAAGTATTATCGACTATCAAATATATTAGATTAATTTCGTATCTAAACATGAATTCTATATAGCAATTTTTCTTTAGGTACTTTCCAAAATTGCCATTGCACATTTTTGAAATATTCATCACATATTTGAAATATATTTCACATATCTGAAATATGTGACACATATTTTTAAACAGGAACCGCACATAGTATGTGGCTTTAATACGGTTTTTATTAATCTTAATAAACGCGTTTTCGCATGAAAATGTAGCAACATATATATATATATATATATATAAGTATATTTTTAAGAATCAAGTTATATTTGCTATTCCATCCTACTTAACACCATTTACTCAATTTCTTGCAATACAAAGCTTTACAATGCGCCACAGTTGAATTCAATCATCAACTACACTGTAAGCTAGTATAAATACCCTGGAACAATATGTACTACCTTTGGAAGTAGAGCTTCAACACCATAAGCTCTGATTACAATACAATGGGATTTTGTCTTAAATTTTCCGTTAAAAGAACGTGTGAAACGTTTATAATGATCTGCTTTTTGTCCACGCTGGGTCCGTCTATCCTTGGTTGCGGAGGCACTTCAGTCTATAAGGATATTGTGTTCCCCCTGGTAGTTGCTCACTGCTCATACCCAGTCGGTGATCGTGATTCCCTGTACCATAGTGTACATATCGCTCACGGAGTGTGTCTTCGGGTTCCATGTACAGCAGTCCAAATATGCGTTGTCTTTTACCAGTCAGCGCAGTTGTATAAAATATCCATTGCGGTTTCTGCTTCCGCACTGCAGAGTCTGCATGTAGGGTCTCCACGAAATTCCGTAACGATTCTAAGTTCTGTGATTCTTGTTTTGAAAGGTCAGTTAATGAATGTCTTGCTATGGGTTAATTCTGGGCAGTTCTATGTTAATTGCAAATCCATTGGATGAGATGGCTCGGCTTGTATTTCTTGGTACCAATGCAGGTTCAGGACTACAGCACTGCCCTGTCGATCCCTGTCTTGCGAGTTCGCTGCTTTTGCGTTGGCCGCAGTGATCATGAACCCAGAGCAGTCTCACAGTGTTCTCCTGTGCCAGGTCACTGACTTTTCACAGCATTCCTAGACTAGTCTGGAAGAGGCCTTGAAGCTTGAGTGCTCTTAGGGCCGCCTGACTGTTAGAATATATACTCAGTTTCATATGAAATGCACCACCCACTAAAAATAAACTTACATGTTTGAAAATTTACTAAAATAATGTTTTATTATTGAGTATGAAATGATCACTATTTCCATTAAAAATATCAGTGGTTGTGGTGTTCGTCTACTGTCTCTCATCAATGTCTTGTTGTTTGCGGGCATATGAAGGCAGTAGGAACGTACGTCGATATCGAGGAGAAAGACGAAATCTAGAGTTTGTTGAAAGACGCCATACAGCTTTAACACCTGGAGTTATGGTTTAGGGCGCAATTTGTTTCGGTAGAAGGTCACCTCTTGCGTTCGTCCCAGGCACTTTAAATGCTCATAGCTATATTCATAATGTGCTGGAACCGGTGTTAGTACCATTCATGCAGACGTTGTCAAACGGTATATTCCAACAGGATAAGGCACATCCACACACTGAAAACATTACCAGAACGTACCTCCAACAAGCACAATTGCAAATGTTGCCCTGGTCTGCACTATCACCGGACTTATCGCCGATCGAACAGCTTTGGGACGTGATGGGCCGGCGACTAAGATTATTGCCAAGAGCTCCTAACAACTTACACGAGCTGAGACACCAACTTGAGGTTATATGGGACGAGATACCCCAGGAGAACATAGGCTACTTGATAGAAAGCATGCCACGACGAGTAAATGCATGCATTGCTGTTCATGGCGATGTTACACATTATTAATTTTGTTTTCGTTATTGTTACTGTTTTCTTATAATTGTTAATCTTTTGTTATGGAAACCTGATCATTTCATACGCAATAATGAAACATTATTTTAGCAAAGTTTCAAACCCGTAGGTTTATTTTTAATGGGAGGTGCATTTCATATGAAACGAAGTGTATATGCACCTGCCGCGTAGGCTTTTCTATTGTTTGCTCGCGCACATTGAAGTATCGCGTATATTTCCGTTTAGAAGGCGGAAGCGGACCTGCCAAGTGAAAAGCTGAGGCTTTGCCTTGACGTTACATCTGATACTCTTGCTCCGGCACCTGTCTCGGTTTTTGAAGCGTCCTTTAACCGGATTAGGCTTCCAGGAGGGAAGTCATGTCCGGGTGCTCCCCACACTGCTCGGTCCTGGATTGTTACCGGGAAAAGTGTAGCAGTTAGGCATTTTGACGTCATTTGGTTCGTTCTTATGTCAAACGTGAGACCCCCAGTGCTATCAATTAACCTCATGTGTTATGTACCTGCACATAGATTGTACTGTGAACTCTGCAATCTATATAGTTCCAATCTAATTCCTCCCTCCCCCTAATCACCAAGTGCAGGGGAGGGACGTTGAGGAGAGATTTCATTGCAGCAGTGGGCATTGTTTTTCTTGCTCCCGAGATGCTTGAACATGCAAGCTCTTGAGTCTTGCTTAGTCTTAGTCTGGCTATTTCCTTCCACACCAAGGCTGTGTATGTTAAGTCTGGTCTAATTACTCTGTCGTATAGCAGTGCATCATATTTGGTCTAAGACCCCATGTTTATTATAGGTGCGTCTAACTACCGCACGGCTAATTTCGGATTTTCTGATATCGTGCCCTATATGTGGGTTCCAGGTAAGCTTGGAGTCTAGGATTATCCCGAACTACTTTATCTCTCTTGACAGATTGATGTGTTTGCCGCCTAGGTGGACAGGCCCAGACCCCCTAGATTCCTCCTTCTCGTAAATGATACTATGGTGGTTTTTGGGGGACTGACCTTTAAGTATTTTCCTTCTGTCCACCTGGTAACTACGTTCAGGGTCATTTGCATACGTTCTTAGACTATATTAGTGAATTTTCTTTGTACTAAAATCCACGTATCATGTTATTTGTGTTATCCGAACCTACTTAACCCCTCTTAGTAAATTTCTTGGTCATCTATGAAGGAGAAACTACCTACACTGTAAGGAAGTATAAATACTCTGGAAAAATGTGTACTAGCTTTGGAAGTACAGCTTCAAAACCATAAATTCTGATTACTATACAATCTAGTTCTTAAATTCTTCGTTGCAAGCACAGTAAAACATTTTATAATGCTCCTCCTGGTAAATTATCTAAAAAGAAGTTATTATCCAATAATTGTAGTGTTTATTGATATGTAAGACTTGCTATTATTATTTTGGTAAAATAAATAGAATCCTATAGGTTTCATGTATTTAAAAATATTGATGTATTTAATCATTTATTAACTAGAAGTATCTATTCTATTTATATCTGGGGTTGATTAACGGTTACCCTTTTTATAGACGCTTACTAAAATCATCAAGATTATCCCGTAAACTTCTACCACAGAATATTAATATTAATTATAAACACAGGGCACAGCAGAAAGCTCTGCATTAAAATGAAAGTTATGTTTAAAACACGGTCGAAAGTTAGAATTCGCACAATCGGCGAATGTTTCGTAACGACGCTTTTAAAGTTGAATTCGCCAATATAATCAGGCAGAAACACAAGCCAGATGCTTTTTACATCGACTCGCATCGCGATCTAAATTTTGGTTTGGTTACTGCTTTACTTCACTTACGGTTATGACACCTTCTTCCGTTTGGCTAAAAGCATCTTGATATCCATACAGTCTCTCTATAAAGGTTTAACAGAATTTGTGGACCCTTTTTCGTCATGCAAGACAAATTTTACCAGAAACACATCACTTTTTGCTTCGTTGTTGGAAATATAATTTACTTCAAGCGTCAATCATCCTCGAGCGGTTTTCCCTGAACAGCGAGAAAGTGGACGAAAGTTTCTCATCGAACGATGTTCGCCTCTTGTTTTAATCTTTTGATATTTTCTGAAGCATTTCCAGTAGCTAGATTGTAGTAGAAAGTAGAAAGTTCAATAAAACAAATCTACAAACTTTTATTAGCGTCGGGAAAACTTGACCTATGATAATGGATTGTCATAACGTTAGAAATTTGTAGAACTTGGGGATTTTGACCCTAGCGGAATGGTAATAATTCTTTTGGGGGCGCCAGATAGACGCACAGGGAAACTGGTTCTCACTTGTTTACACAAAATTTTGCTTCCTTATTGAGGTTAATAACTCCATGAAATTATTCTTTTCTCTTTAGTCCCCTGAAAGCTTCTTAAGACGTAACTCCTAATTTGCATTGATAATTTTAGGTATTTTATTTAAAGCTTTTGCGGAACATAATTGTGTTGGTAATTAGAAGGGTGCAGTTTTTAATTTGCTAACATAGCAAAATAAACATTTTAAAATACACTTCTGTTTTGAAGGGAATTAAAATAATTAAATATATCTTCTGACCTGAATGTAATCATGAATCAATGAAAGTGTAAATTGAATTACTTCGACTAAATTAGTAATGCTATTGAATTCCTATAGAAACCCTATTGTTCTCAATAATCATTACTAATAAGATTTAGTAAAGTGTGCACTTGAATATAATCAACTCGTATTTCTAGTATATAATTACTTGGATTAATGCTGAATTAAATTAAAGAGGAATACAAGCTTAACTATTACTCATTTGGCAAGGCAACTGTCAAGTACATACAAACATTTTCAGTTGTACATTATAGATTCTCACTAGACCTACTTGGCAAGTAGAAATAGGTTAGCTGTCAAATTGTACTTGACTCTAAATTCAATCTACAAATGTATATTTATATGGAAACTCGTTTTACGATACTGGCGAGTTGGAGTTACCGTGGAATTATAAATGATCGTGCTAAAGTATACAGCAGCTTTACTGTTGACGTATGTTGTAGCATATAAGCGAGTTTGCAAAAGAATGCTAAATTAAAACTGAATTATTAAGTCTTATTGATTTCAGTTTCGTTGGTTCAAAAAACGAAGTACTACATTTGTGTTACTTTAGTTCTAATAATGCGATTGCCAAACATTTAATATATATATATATATATATATATTGCTATGTTATTTACCCTAAATTAGTGTTATTATTCTAAAGTAGACTTATACTATGTTAATTTTACTAGATAACCCTT
>JABXWE010058130.1:0-10083 GCA_014611495.1 Limonius californicus
TCTAGCTAATATGACACAATTAACATAAAAATTATTTACTTATTCTCTAAAAATTTACCATAACAGCTATATTTGAATTTTAGGGCTCCGGTACAGTCCAAAGAGACCCCCATCATCAACCAAAATGAGTACTCAATCATACTACAGGATTACAAACAGTCAAATACTGCCAATTCACATATAGAGTAAAAGAATTCCTACCATGATACATCGTAAACTAGCATCGGAAACACTTTTTTACTCAAACAGGTTTATAAAGACTTTTTTAACTATAATGTTTCATTAATTATTATTAATTAGGACATGAATAATCTACCTAAACTACATTTCAGGTGAAAATATGCAATTTAACATCACAAATATCCTTTTTACACATATACCAGACCTTCCGAAGGCATTCTTGTTTAGTTTAAAGCATTATAAAGACATTTAACATATATTTAATAATAATTAGATTAATTTAACATAAATATCATGGCAATATATAATATATATATATATATATATATATATACACACATGGTGACATAATAGTGCGATTTTGTTTCCTACTGTCTTTATTATAGTAGTTTGGAGAAAACTTTTAATACAAAAGTTGTTTGTTTGATTACTGTGCATAACCTAAAATTTGTGTCTTCAAGAAAATGACCGACATATAGAACACTTACTAAATTTTAAATGTGGTTCTTAATGGACCTTGAGCTGGAGCTCGAAAATGTAAAAATATACAGAGTGTTCCATAAAAATTTAAATATTAGGAGTTAAATTGTATTCAATGTGGTTGTAAATTGGGAACATCCGGTATAAGATATTTAAATTCTAAACAGTACCGCCCTATCTGAAAATTCTTTCATGTAAATTGCAAAATAATTTTGAAAAATTATAATGCGTTCTTTAGATACTAACTGTTAAAGATACACCGTCATTTTTTTTAATTTAAGAGAAAATTATTTATTTCCAAAACCATTAGCGATAGATACCGAAAACTTTATATCGTTGTTAAGATAAAAAAATAGGAAATCCAATAATGTACTGATATATAGGATGTTCTATTTAAAATAAAGAATTTGTCCGCTACCCCATTAAAACAAAACACTTTGTATAGTCAGCAATTATTTTGGGCTACGCACAGTAATTTAAGAAACAACTTTTGTGTTTAAAGTTTTCTCCAAGCTGCTATAATAAAAACATTGGGAAACATTGGGAAACAAAATTTCAAATGTTATCCTGATATGTAGTCCGAAGTTTCCCGGGATACGGTATGGGCGAACCGAATGAACTCGCCCCGCAGTCAGGTGGATGTTAAGGTGGGTAACTCCACACTGTGTATTCCGATCAAACTAGATCGAGTCGAGTTTAAAATACTTCTATATGTCCGTTAAAAGTTCATCGATTTTGCTGTATATATACAGTGCTTCCCAAAAGTAACGGATAAATTCTATAAAATCGTCGAGAAAAATATTTCATAAAAATGCTCGGACACGTCGGTTTTTATTTTTAAATTATCATTTAGAGATGTAATTTTCAACCCCCCACCCCTCAACCCATAAGCCCTAGCAACTCCAACTTTAAAATTTCAAACAGCAAAGTACCCCCTATGATGCCTCATCTGATAGCTTTCTTTATGCTGAATACAACAAAAAAAGTTTTTCAAAATCGGTTGATAAATAACGGAGATATTTACCAAAATGTATTCAATTGAAAGTGCCAATATTCGAGCAGGCGTTGATACTGCTCTAGCGATGAGTGGTAAAACAATTGTAGTTTGTGTTCTCAGTACGTCCTGTAAACATTGCGACGGGTTTTGAGCAATTAAGAAAAAAAATTTTTTTTTCATCCAGGCTTAAAAACACACCATAAACATTTAAAACATTAAAACGTTATGAGAACGATAATCTTCAATTGTTTTTATCACTCATTGCATTATTTCTGAAATTATATTGCCATGCTTACCCTTTATAAGGACGACTATATCATCTGTATCTGTTATTCAGGTTTGTGAGGAGTTCGTTTATAACCAGATCCCAAAGAAAAGGGGATATAACCTTTCCTTGCGGGCATACCCTGATTACCGACACCCCCATCTCTTCCCCGCATACTGTGGCTCGTACTTGCGGGCTTCGTAGCATGTTTGTTATCCACCTACATGAGGTGTCGTCAGTGCCATGTCTCTTAGCCGCTTGAATCATTGATTCAAAGGACGTATTGTCAAAGGCAGGAACCTTCCTTGACATACAGGATATGTCAAGGAAGGCTCCTAAAGCGATTTCCTTGTTTTGTAGGCAGCGCTCTATTCTGTTAACCAGGGTATGGAGAGCTCTTTTACATGTTTTGCCTGGTAGGTAGGAATATTGGTTTTGATGTAAAGGTTTTTCTATGGGCGCCCCTTCCCTTAGAAGCCTTTCTATCAGTTTTTTCATCGTTTTCAAAATGAAGGATGATGGACTTATTGGTCTAAATGCCTTAGCTTGGACGTATGAGTTTCGACCCGGCTTTGGTATGAAGGCCACTTTGACAGGTCGCCAGGTTTGAGGTACATGGTCTAAGGGGCCTCGGTGGAGTAGTGCGGATATACGCTGCCACTCGAGGCCGAAATGCGGCGATCGACTGGGGTGTTCGAATCCCAGCTGAGGCGACTGTATTTCGCTTAGTTAAGTTTAGGGCGCATGTTGCATGAATGGTTAGTGTGTAAGGGAAGTCCGCACACCCTTGAAGTAATGCGAAAGCGGTTCCGGGAAGGGGGATGGTAGTATGAATGAAAAAAAAGGTACATGGCCTAGGGCCAAGCTAGCTCGAAATAGCCTGCACAACACTGGTATTAGGAGTTGCTTCCTTTCTTGTAGCATTACTGGAAGGATGTCATCAGGTCCGGGAGATTTATAGCTTATTTTGTCGTGATCACACAGTTAGCCACCTTCCAATCTTCTCTTGCAGCTCTGTAGAAAGAGTTATTAGAGTTTTTAATAGAATTTGGTTGGGTTATTATTACTGATCCTAGAAAGTGACTTTGGAGCAAAAGCGCCACAGTTCCCTAGCCAGTAGCAGTGAAGTTTCCTGAGGGATTTTTTAAAGTATCTACAGGGTTTAGGGGCTCGTTAGCCAAGATATGGTGGAGTCTTGCCCCTTCAGATGTATTTCAACATCTTGGCAGAGCTTCCTTCACGAATCCCTCTTAGCGTTCCTTACTATTTTATTGTATTCAGTGAGGACTCTGGAGTATTTGTCCCAATCACCTGTTGCTTTTGCTCCGTTGAAGAGTTTCCGAACGTTGTTCCTCATTTTATCGAGATCTTTGTTCCGTCACACCACCATTGAAAATAACTCCCAGGTGTTTGAATTTGTTGGTGTTCTTTATTGCCTCTGATCCTATGCAGAGATCTTGTCCTTTCTCGCCCACAACCAACTATTCCGTTTTCTTCACGTGAATCGAAGCTCCATTTTTTGTACTCTTCGTAATACTTCCTTATCATGTAACTGGAATGAATTTCTTCAACTGCCACTATAACCTGGTCATCAGCAAACAATAACGTGAATAGTGCTTCGTCATTAATTAATATACCCATATTACGACACTTCTTAATCCATCCTTGTACGGCTTCGTTCCAATATATCTTGAATAATATCGAAGCCAGACTGCATCCCTGTCTCGACCCTTTCGTCACTTCAAACTCGTCGATATATTGTATATGCAGTTCCGCAACTTGCTTAATGGAACGGTGTCATATGGTTTATGTAAATCTACGAACGTTAGATGGACCGTTCTATCAGAAACTATGTATTTTTCAGTTAGCTGTGTAAATGTGAATATGTTATCAATGCACGATCTATCTGCCCTAAATCCACTCTGCTCTTCTGGTTGTTTTAGATTTTCTTCAACTGGTGCTTTAATGGTTCTTCCGCATACGGGTGCTAGAGAACTAAGAACACGTATGCCTCTGTAATGATCACAATCTAATCTATTTCCTATTTTAATTAAAAGATGTTATATTAGCTCTTTCACTTTTCAGGGGGGTCTTCACCGTGTAGGCACTTATTAAAGATGATTCTAAGGGTTTCTAGAACGATGTTCAGGGCTGATTTTATTAGTTTTATGGGTACGTTTCCAGGTCCTGTCTATTAATCTTTCATTAATGGCAGTTTTGAGGTAATATCCAACATTCCTGGTACTGTGACATGTGCACCGTCTTGTTTGCACCATATTTGTAGCCTTTCACGTATAGTTGGTTCATAACGAAAATCAGACAACTAATTATTTAAGAATTGTAACTAACGTTGAGAATTCATGTGTGTCGAAAAAGGAAAGGTCCAATTACTCTTAATCTACGAAAATTCCACACCATTCATTAGTTTTAAGGAGGTATTGATCACGAGTCTGTATAGTAAAATTAAGATTAACGTCACTCCACCAACGAGAATTTTGGGAACTTGCTGTCCCATTGGAAGTAAACATTGCTTTATCGAAAAAAATTATACGTCTTGCCATGAAAGGATTATTTTTTAACTTTCCTTAGAACCAAGAACACATTTTTTCCTTTTCTTTAGCTGGCTTTTGTTACTTTTTCATAAGCGACTTGATTGGTCAAGTACAACAAAGCGTTATTGTATTGAGGGGACCACCATAGAGTAGTTTAAGTGATTTTTCAATAAGCTGTTGCCTCTCTTAAATTTCTATGACGTATTATTAACAAAAGAGCACAGAAAGCTGTTATTTCATAATTATGTATCACTTTTTTTAAGTAACATTTGCTGTTATCTTCTTTAAAAAAGGTATTTTATTCTTTAGCCGAATTATTATGTTTTGGTTTACCCTGTATAATGTCAGATAGTTTAGAATTTTTATGAAGGCATTTTGCTTTTTGGCCGTTGCACAAGTTTTTATGAGGAATAATTATTTTGGAAAAATTAATGATAAAAAGTTTCCCATATAAAGAGAACTTTTTCAGACACACTGTATGTTACCTCACATTATTTGAAAAGAAAAAAACTGAAATTGCCTTAATTATACAACACGTTCTATGAAAATACGTTAAATTATGTTTTGGTGGCTATAGTGTAAATTATCTGGTATTAGCTATAATTCAATAACCTACTATTATGCACAACAATAACAATACATTGGCAAAATTTTCAAAAAATCGATGACGTAATACGGTTCACTGCAGTTGGAAACTCTCAATTAACTGCAGTATCTTCGTATTATGTACAGTGAAAGTTCAATTAGTTTTTAAAAAAAATAAATACATTTGTTAAATATTGTTATTTCATATCCTCAGATTATGCATATTCTTTACTTTAAAATAATATTATTGATATTTGTTTATAATACCAACTTTTAAAGGACATCTCAGAAAAGTTCAAGCATTAAATGATAGTTTATTTCCAATTCCGTAACATGTAAAATTTTAAAAAGCACTTTTCTTTTAAAATTGTTATGTAGGTTACAAGTCTTTAGCAAACAAATAGCGAGGAAGTCGTGAGTGGTATTAAACTATGAATGTATATTTAAGTAGCTTTCCAGTCTAACACATTATTTTACTGTTGGGTGCGGTTAGAGTTCTAAATTGAAAATGTTATAATCGCATTAATTTCCAATAAAAATTCCGCGAGTTAACACCTCAATTAAGTGATACTTAAAGTCAGGTGTTTAAACATCTTTCCATTAAAATGCCAACCTGGCAACCAAAACTTAAATGTAATTTTTCTAATCGCAAACCATTGTATTCTTTTCCCAGCCCATTCCAGATCTTAGGACCGTCTGTCGGAGCACTGGGAAGCAGCAGCCAATGTAAAAGACGATACCTATAATATCCGATAAAACAAAACAGACTTTTGGCATTGTCCTGTTTCCAAGAAAATTAGATAAATCTTGAAATTGAGGTTGTGTGCATTATGTTGTTAAAGGATAGCAGATTGTAATAAGGTGAAAACATTTGAGTAACTTAAGTTGAAATATGTCGTAATTGGGTTAATTGTACTGTATTTTTGCATTATTTTTGACAATTTGTTACCTCCATTGCTTACGATTGTTTTGATAATTTTTTCACCTTATTTCAATCGTGGATATATTGTCACTTTAGTAGCCCCTTAGTCTTTCAATGGTCCGATAAAGTTCTAGACAAGCTAACAGTCAAATTTATCCTCCTTGTTACGGTATTTTCTGTCTTTCAATGGTCCGATACTCTACGCCAGAGGTTAGTTTACTTATTACGTAGGATGAAACTTATCGGGTAGTAGAAGCAGCCGGCAGTATTATTTCGGGAGGATAAGGCAGCTACGAGTGTGTCCGAGGTCATACGAAATATTTCGAGCGGATGTAAATGGAAATAAAGTGTTTATAATATTAATACTATTTTTCTGATGTAGCAACTAATAAATACATAAATTTTAAAAATTGAAGAAACGAAAATTTTTAGTCATGTAAATCCAGACCGCATACTTATAGTCGTATTCATATTGATTTTTCGGATGATTTCAATTTTTGTGTAAAACCAATGTTGCAGTTACTTTTACGTAACCTTGCGATTTTATACAAGTGGTTCATTGCAAGTGGAATTAGTGACGTTAGTAAAGTTACTGCAGTAAAAATGACGGCAAGGGTTATTCATACAATTGCAAATTTAAATCCTTTATTTTACTACCAACTATAGCAAGTGACGTTGAGTGACTTCCTTCACAGCCCTCCGGCATTTAGTAAACAAAATATAGGTATTTTTGTTTAACCCACTGGTTTTAAGATAATGCTATCTTTTCCGCACACCATTGTACGAAAGTTGCCACACATTCTTTAGACCCAGTGGTAGTTTTTTGGCCGATACCTAACCAACAGGATATGTTGTATTAAAAGGCGCAACAACGCTGTCGGGTAGATTTATCTTAAGGGTGAATTTATACCGCCTGACAACTATCGGAGACTTTTATCGGAACATTGAAAGACCAGCCCTTAATGTACAATCACATTATATCTAAATTATGTAATTAATAAAAGGTAAGAATTGGTTAGGTCTTTGTTCAAAGTATAAGAAAATTTCTTTTTTCAAAATAGCTGCCAATTCATTTTTTTTGTATCATTTCTTTAGCAGTCAAAGGTTCTAGAAAATTATAGTTATTAGAAAATAAAGATTGCTATGTTAGTATTATTTTTATAGAATCCAATATTTTTTCTTTAATTAGTGGATGAATGGATACAGTGGAAAATCAGTTTAATATATTTTCGTTTTTGTTTAATTTAAACCACAACTACTGTAAGCAAAACAAAAGCAAAAAAATAGTTTAAATAATTCTGCTGAATTAGAAATCGACATTATTCGTAAACTTGTAGGCATAAAAATGTATCGACCTATTCCACATGCAGTCTATTTTTACTGCCTTTTAATTTGTCATAAGCAGACTACACTAATTTATATGTGTAAAATAAAACATTAGAAGCTATTATAGAATATGTGAATAAATAATGTAACTAAATGGAACTGAACTAATTGACCATTTGAATTATTTTTTGTATGTTATTATACTAATTTTATTCTGAAACAACAAAATTTTCAACTACAATAAAGATAACAATATAACGCAAATACCAGTCGGTATAAATCAGTTCTTAGTGTTAGTAACATATAAAAAGCATAAATTATACTAAAGTGCGACCGAAAATGGTTGAAGGGCACGTGACCTCAATTTAGTCCCATTATTATCAACAAGAAGAAGAGAAGAGAAAACAATAAGTCAACAAGGACTTAGTAGAGCAATAAAAACAATGAAGAATAACAAATCAGGAGGACCAGGAGGACCAGGAGGAATTGTTCCAGAACTGATTAAGTACGGGTCACAAAAACTATTTCGTATGATGCAAAATATGTACCAAAGAGCGATCAACGGAGAAGTGCTACCGGAAGAATGGACGAGAGCTTATATTACATCTCTATTTAAAAAGATCAAACGTAGGTTATGCGAAAATTACAGAGGCATAATCGTGATAGCATTAGTAGGACGAATCTATGCAAAAATAGTGAAAAACAAAATATAAATGGAAATACAAGGTAAAATAAGTGAGGACCAGGCACGATTCACCCCAAGAAAATCGTGGATAGATAATATATACACCATACAACAACTAATACAAAAGAAACAAGCAAAAAACAGAGAGGTATACCTAGCCTTTGTAGATTTTAAAAAGGCATATGACTCCGTAACCAGACAACAATTTTGGAAAACCATGGATGAACTAGGAGTTAAGAACTAATTACTTTACAATCCTGTTCAAAATATACTTGCAATACAAGTTAAGAAATTGGAAGAGGAAATGTGAAGGCATGGGGATCCCAGTACATAATGAACATTTGTATACTTTCAGTTTTGCTGACGATCAAGTAGTGATAGCGCAGGATGAGGAAGATCTCGGATTAATGTTAAGAAGGCTAAGAGAAGAATGTTCTAAGGCAGGCATGGAAATAAATTTCGAAAAGACAGAATATCTAGCGGTTACAGAGGTAGAAATCAAAGATTTAAAAATTCACGAAGATCTAATAATCAAAGGCAAGAAAAAATTTAAATATTTAGGATTCATTATCTCAAAAAAGGAACAATGGAAGAAGAAATAAACAATAGACTGGGATAAAGAAGATCTTGTATTAAACAAATACATCCAATTGTATGAAATACACATATTACAAAAAATACAAAACAAAAGATTTATAATACGATAGTGCGAAGTATAATGACCTACGGTGCTGAGAACTGGGTAATAAACAAGAAAAACAAAAACAAAATAACGGCGACAGAAATGGAATACTGGAAGATGCTGTTTGGTCACAAGGAGAGATCGAACCAGGAATGAAGAAATGAAAAGAAGAGTGGGAATCTATAAAGATACTTACACCTATATAGAAGAAAAAAATGTTAATATGGTACGGACATGTTAGAAGGGCAGATGGATATCGATGGATAAAGAAGATAACAGACTGGCGCACTACAGGAAAAGGAAAGAGAGGAATACCCCGAAGATCGTTTAGGGACGAAGTGGATGAAGCAATGGAGAGAAGGGGATTGGAAGAATGAGAATGGGAAAATAAAAATACATGGCGAAAATGGTTGAGAGAGGGAAGACAG
The DNA here is from genome assembly GCA_014611495.1 of Limonius californicus. Taxonomy (NCBI): domain Eukaryota; kingdom Metazoa; phylum Arthropoda; class Insecta; order Coleoptera; family Elateridae; genus Limonius; species Limonius californicus. Next base: position 9,103 of record JABXWE010058130.1, read on the forward strand.
CGACAGCTGTAAGAAACCCTTATCAACAATACGGTCCTACGTACAACGTGGACGTGTTGTCAATACTTGCATCTCCCTAGCGTGCGCATTTTGTCTGTGAACTTTCATGTTGATTGTTTCCTTTTGGTGTGCCTTGTTCCTGTTTTTGGTTCTTCATTTGTCGCTGTATTAGGTAAGACAATAAAACTACAAAGTTTTGTTTTATATATGAATATCAAGTGTATACTTTTAGATCATTAATATAGTGTTAGTAGTAGAGCAGGCAAAATGTGTTTTGGAAGTCTGCTTTCGATTCAGAGAAGGTAGTCAAAATATTGTTTAGCAGTACTTCTATCTTTCTTGTTTGTATCTGAATTGTTGCCAGTATATTTTGAAAAACGTCGAGAATACAGTATATGGTTTAATAAGAACCTCAACGACGAACATGCAGTGTGTGTAGTCAATCGAAAATACTCATACATATTATGATACTTAATTATATCGCCGTAAAATTGGGATTTATGTTGATTTGTCAAGAAGAAGAATAAGTAGGACATTCTTTTAATGAGAACAGCAATGCAACTACTTTTAAGGTTGTTTGTCATCAACACTACGATGATGAACTTTAGCTTGAATCCTTCCAGCAAGATGGTGCAATAGCTCACACAGCAGGTACAACGGTGAATTTTTTAAGAGAATTTGTTGATGGCAATTAATATGCAGAGATCGGTTGCCACCACGATCACCCGACTTTTCCACTACTTTCAGTCTGAATATATTAATAATGTTGTTACATATGAAGCGCAGGGTTAATGTTTGTTTATGCAATGACGGAGGTTGGGGGGGGGAGCATTTCAAGAAATTTACTATTACTACACTAAGCAATTATTCTACGTAAATATTATTTCTTAAGTACAGGTTAAGGTCTGTAATATTAAGATTTTAGTTACTTACTACTTCAAATTCTGTACGCACATTTTTATTACCAAGCACGCCACTAAT
>JABXWE010058132.1:0-11575 GCA_014611495.1 Limonius californicus
AAATCCAAAGTGGCAAACACGTAAAAACTTGTCTGGCTTGTGATAACAACAACAGACTGAAAAGAAATTACTGACCTACCTAACAGTATTGGTTTGTGGCAGGTGATAAGAAATTTTTTGCATTTCTGTCTTACTCTCCTTTGCATAACATGCCTTTGAACTCAAATTTTTGTTGTTATTCTGCGATACTCAAACAATTTTGGGTCAAATTTTCAATTATTATTTTCTCATATCTTAAGGATCCCATTGCCAAAGAAATTTTTTTCTAGTTTTTATATATTGCAATCTACCATCGGATTTAATATTTGTACCTATTTCTGATACACCCTGTATATTGCAAAAAATGTCTATTCCCCACTGTAGTATAGAACCATTTGCCCTAGCAGACTCAAGTATCAAACACCATTTGACACTTATGATAATTTACTTAAAAGGTCGTTTTATGATAGAAAATATCGCATGTGTAATGTAGAAAAAAACTAAAAACTTCAATTTGAGCTTATTGCGAAACTGTTTCATAAAAATGATGTTTTAAACGTCTACGGAAATTTAATCTTCTGCTAGAGATAGCATAAGCAGATAGTAATGGCACTAACGCTACTCCAAATACAAAACAATAAACTGCCTTAACAATGTTTAGAAGCTTGAGAGTACTAGACTACAGAAATTTAAGATGAAAAAGGTTTTGAAAATATGCAAACGTTAAACGTAAGTTTTTGTTACCTTTAATCATGCACAACGTACATGTTTAAGGATCCAATTCGATTATTTTGTTATTAAATAAAGCAGCCAGCTTCTTAATCGTCAGTAGTCCTCAAACAAGTACTACAGAAATATATAAGTATACATATAAGTAAATTATATAATATAACTAATTTTCAATAAAGTAATACTTTCATTTCATATTATTGGGACTGTATAACTAGGGGTATTCAATGTCAGAAAGTAGGTATTTATCCAACTATAAAAAGCAACAACTTGCTGAATAGTATGCGATATATGGATATTAGAATAATCAAAGTAATATCGAATTATTATCATAGTTTTCGAATAATTCCAATTACACATGAATTAGTGTAGAAAATATCACTATCTGAATAATTATCTAATTATTCGGATGTTCATCGGTATTCGAATGACTAATAGATCCTATAACCGAATAATTCAATCCATTCGAATAACCAAGCAATTCTTGAAATAACTATGGATTTAGTCGATAATATCTCGAATAATTCGAATATCAATTTAGTCATTTAACTATTTGCCTAATTTGGAACAGTTTTATTCGGGTTGTGAATTAACCAGTAATTTAAATAAATCATATTTGGAATAATTTAATTGAAGTAATGTGTTAACCGATAATACGTACAACTTTATTCGAATAATGAGTTATTCGATATGCAATTTATTTAACGATCTGTAGTTAAATCGTAATCAATTGTAAATAATAATAAAATGCAATCGGAAATGCCAGAGACACCCAAGAAATAAACACAATGTTTTGATTATCACCTGCTTCTACATCTCAAATGGCATTAAACAAGAAGACGTTTTATCCGACACTGTTTAGCATCTATCGGAAATACCAACAAAGACAACAGATAGTGTTATTTATCTCAAAATTCGGTAATAGAACCAAAGTAACTTGGTCAAATTGTAAATTAGTAGACTGTTTTAGAGAAATATAATACTGACTTTGAAATCGTGGTTTTCGACCAGAGGAGCACCGCTTCACCATCCTATGATTCTCAAAGTACGGGTCGCGATATAGGGTTAGGAGGGTCGCGGGAAGATTTCCAAAATAAAACAAAATGCCTTTATTTCTGCCTTTTACAAAGTAAACCAAAATAAATCAAACTTGAAATATTAAAATTTTTAATAAATGCAAGTAGCTAACCGTAAATAACTGAAAACATAGAAACAAGTTGCAAAGTAAAAACATTACTGCGATGTAGTATATGTCCGTTTTTCAGAAACTAGCTCTTCAAATCTAGACCTGTTCGATACACACACAATAATATCATTTTCAAGTTCGAGGCGATTTCTTATTTGTGTCTTGATCGCATCCATAGACGAGAAATTAAATTCGCACAAATATAATGTAGCAAATGGCGCCAATATTTTAAAGTTTTTTCCGCAAGCTTGGGGTATTCTTGCATTCTTGTTGTCCAAAATTGATCTACGGTCTGGAAAAAAAAAGTCTAGTTTCAACATTCCATCACACATGATATTTCTATAAGTTATTCTTTCATGTTTGTTCAACGGAATTGTGTAAAAACGGATTCAGTATCCATCTGCGATTGTCATAACTGTTTTGAATTTCTTTGGGGAAACAGTTAATGACCTGTTGTACCAAAATTGTGCAAACTAACTTGTATATCTGCACACGTTCTCAGAATTTAGCATATTATCATCCTTAACTAAGTCTTCCATGAGTTCTTGAACGCACTGGAATGAATCAGACTCCTTTTTTCCAAGCGAAGTCGGCCAGAAGTCAAGTTCCATTATAAATCCTTTGATATTGTCCGTGGTTGTTATTATGTTAATATCGCGGCCTTGCAAACTGCAACTGCAACTGTAAGAGTGTTTAAGTGCTCGTAAATATCAGCAAGAAAAGGCAGCCTAATAATCCAAAGGGAATTGGAAAATATGTTCTCATATTCCGGTTTCTCATCTTCCAGGTACAGCGAAAGTTCTGCTTTTAACTGGAAAACTCATTTCAAGACGTTACCCCTCGAAAGTCATCTTACTTCCGTGCAATAAAGAAGATTTTCGTATAGAGAACCCATGCTTCACAAATTTTTCGAAAAATACGAGTATGCAATGCTTGGAATTTACCACTTTATTGACATTTTTCAATGTCAAGAAGGTAAAGATTTTGATGCAAGAGCTCCTCAATGTGAAACAGCATAACCATGTAGCATTTGGCATTATCTGTTTTAATTTGACAATAAGAACACATCTATGTTAGTACTTTATATGACAATGTCGAATAAACGTTGTCCGATGGTATTGCCCTTTAATGGAGTACAACATAAAATATCTTCTGTAATATCATATCCAGTATTGTATCTTACAAACGCTAGAAATTGGGTACAGTTACAAATATCAGTGGATTTGTCCATCTGTAATGAGAAGTACGTTCACTTCTTAATATTTTCAACGACTTGTGTTCGAATATCTTCTTTCATGGTACTTATTCTTCTTTGGATAGTATTATTAGAAAGGGGTATTGGTTTCATCTTCTTTCTAAAGGTAAAACCAGATCTTCAACAATTTTATGTGGCTTTCTGGTTTTTGCAATGCGAAATGCAACTCGATAACTTGATAGTACTGCTTCTACATTAGCAGTGGTTGCTAATATAAAAGTGGCTTGCTCCTTGTGGAGGGAGTTTAGCTCTCTTCAAAGAATTCTACATGCTTTTCTTTTTTGTCTGGATGTTTGGTATTTAAATGTAGAAATAGCTTTGATGGCGTCATTCTTTCTTTTAACAACACTTCTCGACAAAGTACGCACTGGGTTTTCTGGGAAATAACAGTAAAACCATATTTAAGATATTCATCGTTGTACAATTTATGTTCCTTTGTATTCTTGTCACTGCTAGACACGGAAGGTACTAATGACCGTTTTAAAAATGTCTTTAACAAAACGATTATAGTACGTACTTAACGTTAACTATTTGATATTGATTTACTGCACTCAATACACATTCATCCGTACAGCTCACAATTTTTAAATTATGACTAATCTCATCGCGATCCGCTGCTTATAAAAAGCAATATGGGCTTTCCAGATTATTCGAGTGCTATCCAGCACGCTCCCGATTATGGTGGAAATTTTATAGAAGTTCGACTGTATTTCGTAGCAATTAATAGAACCAAATCTGATTACAGCTTAAACTTAAGGTCAAATTAAAATCAATAAATGAAAACGGTATAAAGAAAAATAGCCTAACAAAATTCAACAACATACAACTAAACATTTTTAAAAAGTTTTTTGCGCATAGTAGCAAACGTAGGACTAACTTTTTGCGGAATGAACTTGTGAAAAGTACTCGTTAATGCCAAAATAAAAGAGATTTTAAATGGTAAAAAATTGTAAACCCAATAGCTATTTAATTAAAAAGTTAAATGATCAAATTTATTTTTTCCAGGGAAATTGAAGTACACGAAAAAGCTTTTTATAATTTGACTTCAACCTTTCATATTTCCAACATAAGGAAATGCCATCAGGAATATTGGACTCCAATAGGGATTAGCTTGTAGTCTAAAACTCTAAAGGAAATTGGAAATTTGTAATTTTAAATGTGACTTATAGGCAACCCAAACAACACCACTGCAAAATGCAACCTAAATCCTTTTTAAAGTGAAAAATGTAGAAATAATCTGTATAACATACCGTTAATTCCGGAGCTGCAAAATAATTATTTATATAATATTATTATTATATATGTATATATATTAATAATATTTATATATACATATAATAAAGATTATCACCTTTTGTGAGCAAAAATGAATAAAATAGTTAGATACGCCAGAAAATAGTGTTCTTAAATTACACTACAATAAAGATTTATATATGTGCTTCAAAGGATCGAGTTTCTCGTCCACTACCGTCTGATACGATATGCTAATATGGTCCGCATGCTCACCAGACCTCGCTCCTGATTGTTACGGGGGAAAGTAAATCTTTTAAAAGAAGCAATTAAAAGAAAAGCAGGCTCATATTCGGACAGGCCATAGCCACATTCCTATTCCATTCCCATTTTGCTTGGAAAATGCTAAGCGGTTTATAGATTTATAAATTTAGTGTTTAAAACTACTGTACCTAGTTGTTCTGTAATGGGATGATAATCATATGATTATTGTTGGTATATACTATATAGATCAACCAATTATAAATATTTGCTAACTGTGCAAGCACTATGTAAGTAGTTATCAGATAGTGTATGAGAAAACACCTGAGACAGCAAATATTGGAAGAAATGGGTGCGAATAGAATGTCGATTTGAGTAAGATACTGTATTCACCTATGTGATTGTACTATGTAATTGGTAAATGTATGTAATTATTAACATAGGCATGTCTTCTGGAATATTGTAATATGAAATTTCGGGTTAAAATCAAACTCAACAGAAACTCTATTTTTATTCATTTTAAAGGTTTTACTTTTAAAGCATTTCAACCGCCACAAGATAATAAATATAAAACAAATCTGATTTTAAATTACATTTCTTCATAAATTGAAAAATTTCTTTCTAAAATCCTCGGAATAAATATATGAAGGGAATATTTTAGTCGAAATCAAATTCGAAAGGGAATTTCCATTTGACAGCCACAAATCATAAATATAAAATTATAAACAAGTAAATATTATTAAAAATTACAAAGAAGCTTTCGATAGCCATGAAACAAAATTGAAACTAAAATCAAAATATTGAATCCATATCGATTACAAATAGAATTTTATATTTAATTTATTATTAATCCAACTTTATCCACAATAATGCTTTGGTATACGTATAAAGTTGCAACAAATTATTACAAATTTGTTTTATGACCGTTTGTTCAATTCTAGTTTAGTGTTCGACAGTTACGCCTATCAGGAATATAACGGAACTGCAAAGAACAGAGTTGCATTTAGAAAACAGACAATAGAAAAACAGATACCTAATCTAGGATTCATAAATCTTTCAAAATTGAGGATTTAATAACTGTCCGGAAACCCAACCCTTCGGTTTTCAGAGTTTTAGAAGTACAAACTATTAAACTCATTGTTGGGCTCCTTATGGCACAATTGTATACTTTTCGACCTTTTCCAAATTTATAGTAATTTAGCTGAATTAGATTCCACAGATCTACGCGGGGCATTGTTAAAAATTGTCGGACACTAAACCCGAAAGTCAGAAAAGCCATTACCTTCCTCCCTCAATGTTTTAAGATTTATTGTAGTTTGGACATTTCTGAATTTATAGCCGCTATTTGTAGCTGCTAAAAAGGAGCTCAATTAACATGTGCATTTGTTTTGTTGCCACTCGAGAACTGGGAAGAACTCGCCGATCATAAACTTAATTACCTTTTATCAGGTCATTTAAATTACACAGTTCCAGGCTGACTATGAAAAACTTATAACTAGCCACACGGTTTGTCAGAACTTGGAGAAATTAGTAGTAAACGTCGAATACCAATAAATATATTTAAAAGCTAAGTGCTTGGCCCTACACAGTCAGGGGTCAATAAACAAAGGGCTACAAAGCGTACCAATAGTGGACAACAAGCACATTTAGAACAGAGCTCCATTGGTACAATCTTTACCAAAGGGCCTGAGTTTGAAAAAAGCTCCCGCCTCCAAAAAGCTGACTTGGTAAGGAAGAAAGATTAGTTTAGACAGTCTTGAACTAGTTTGGTTTCATAAAACACCTAAATTCTAAATTCAGTAAGGAACCGGGTCTTTAGTTATTTCCGCGACCAAGTACTTCCCAGTTCTTCTTATAAGTTGCAAGTCACCATTTCATTTTCCGCCAATTAAAATTATTCGTTTATTTGTTCATCTTTATATCATCATTATAATAAATTAACTTAGACTTACCCCTTAGTGTTTTATTCGTTTTAACTGCGCCGTTAAAGAGACAATAGTTTTATTTAAACAAAGTCTTGCATCTACCTTTGGGGCGACCACTACAAGCTCAAGGTAAGTCATTAGTTCCAATATAACACCAAGGAGTCTTAATGGTTAGCAGCCTCCTTACCGCTCGGGCAGGCTAAATTAGTTTAATTAGGTATAAGCAGAAGTTGTAAGGGCCAGGGGTAAAATCAAGACTAACCCTCCCCTGGCGCCCTGCTACAAAGTTGTCAAGAAAAAACTTTTAAAATTGTTAACAATAAACACTTTTATAAAGAAAGTCTATAGACAGAGTTTACAAAAATGGTTATCTTCTTGCGAAAATTAAGTGTGCACAAAAATAAATATGAAAAACGTATATTTAAACAAGCAAAATTCAATAAGAAGTTCCGTTTCTAATAATTTCATATGATTGTTTTTATGCCTTGGATATCAATAAAAAGTAAATGTAAAGAAACTTGGCCATAAATCCAAATTCTAATTCAATAATAAAATTTGATTTTATAATTTTTATAATTTTTCTCTTTAAAAACTTTGGGCGTCAGAAAAATATGTACAAATAATGTCAAGTTAACACAAAAATTCTGCAGCGCGTTGCACGTCCATAAAATACAGAGTCTTTCCATTTAAAACCAGTTCTAACTTTGAAGAATTTCCAAAAAGTTTTTTTCACAATTACTAAAAATATATATTAATTTTGATTTGAAAAGAAAATTCAAAAAATCTATTTTAACAAGAAGATCCAAATAACAGACGTAGCGAATGTGCGTTAAAAAGAGGAAGAAGGACAAAATTGATACTAATGTGCACCTATACACAGCAGGGGTGAAAGTAAACCGGAACTCTAAAACGCCGTTCCGGTTAAGTATTCAGAAAAGGAACTCAGTTCTGGTTTAAAATCACCAGGCAGCAAAGAGAAATAAAAATTTATTATTTGTAAACAATCTACAAGAAAACATTAAACCACAATAAACACAAAATTAGTTTTGATTGAAATCGGTGTTCCTTATATACCCGTCAAACAATGGATAGCGGTCGGCAGGAGGTAGAAGCATGCTGTACCAACGTGTACGTCAGAAGCTTATCGTTTTCCGTTTTTTTTTTGAAGCGCTCAACCAATTGCATTTTTGCAAGACATTTTTTCTACTTACACAACTAATACACATACATCTTAAACAAAATATCATAGCACGTTTTGAAATCAAGCCAACGATCTTTAATCAGTTAATGTTTATAAACCAAACTTCGAAAATATTTACAATTCCTGAGAAGATTATTCATGTTTTTATATTTAAAAATACCAAATAGAGACTAGGTAGAACATTACGTAATTTTTCACTTTAGTAAGACGAAATTAAGTAATGCATGTTATAAACAAACACTGGATCTATCCAAACACTCGTATAGCGATCAAATCTACTCAGAAATTCATCTTTGGCTTTGGTGTCGCCAACCTAATATTACGCAAAGCGCTGATTTTTACGAAAATATTACCGATAGTGGCGACATCTCAGGGAGTACTACCACATTAATCGATTTTTTTATTGCAATTAGTCAGACGTTTGATACCGTTTTAACCAATCGAATAGCTATAGAGCTGGAAAATGTAGAAGAGCAATGTGCGTTCTGGGCAGGTAGATCAACTGTGAATAACGCTTTCTGTATACGACAACTAGTAGTTTTCCCACTAAGTGAACTGTGGCAAGCTATAGAAAATGCAGATATCCGAAAATGTTATATCCAGACCGTTCACAAGTTATATATAAGAATGCTAAGTTACATTAGGGTAGGGCAACATATACCTCAAGAATATAATATTATAAAGCGATTTCGACAAGGTTGTTTGTATATCACTGACGCTATTCAAGATATATTTAGAACAAGCTCTCCGAGAATAGAGAACAAAACGCTGCAGCATGGATGTCACAATTGCCGATGATCAGTTTCAAACATTTAACTTTGCAGCCAACCACGTGATAATGGCCGAAGATGCAGATAGTATATAATTATTATATTCTGCGTCAACTGGATGACGAGTATAAGCAATTAGTGCATCTAAAACAGAATCTTTGCTAGTTGGTGACACAGAAAGAGACCTGAAATTAAACGACCACACAATAAAAATGTGAAAATATTTTACGTACATAGGTGCCAAAATAACAAATGATGGATGAGAGAAGTAAAGAAGAAATAAAAAGAAAACCGAGTCAAGGCAGAGCAGTTATCAAACAATTAAATTACGTACTGTGGAACCAGTAACTAACTAAAACAACAAGAAGTATCGTGCTGGTGTACGTACAAAACAATAGTGGAAAGCATCAGCTCACACGTTCTTAACTAGAAATTATCAACAAAAATAGGTCTACAATAACCACAGCGGAAATAGTTTATTTGTGAAGGTACTGGAGGATCCCAAGACTGGGTAGGGTTTGAAACAGTCATAAGACAGGAAATGATTATAGACTCCATAGTGGCAAAGAGAATGAAGTGGTATGGTCATATGCGCAGAATGTCTCTTTGAAATATGACCAAATACGTTATAGGTATGACATCTTCCAAATAGAAGAAAACAGGTGGTCCTAGGAAACCATGGAAACTTCAGGAAACTATGACAGTTAGAAACTCGCAAGACAAAGATTGGAGAAGAGAAAATGGTGGCAACTACGATGCAATTAACGCTTGCCAAATATATATCGCTATATTATATATAATAAATAAATAAATTATAATTTGTTATTATTATCTACGTTGCTGCGCCTAGAATAAAACTCTGATAAAATATCCCTTCCTTAGATAATCTGCCTTTGATCAAATCAATTTAATTTAATATTGCTCTTAGAAATTTCTGAATAAATTTGAGCGACTTCCACAAACAAATAATTTCCCATTAATCTCGGGATTTTTTATATGCTGGAAAATCTAATATGTTTGATCTTTTATTTCATAACTACAGTGGAAAATTACTAAAGTTGAAGCATGAATTACTAAATAAATCGTTAAGATACGCGAAATCAATAGAAATTTACCAAAGCATCTGTGTTTGCTGGGAATTAAGCCATCTTTTTTAGAATGTACTGCGTTCTTTTTATGTTGATATTGCTAATCAAAGACGGTTGGTGGTTGTATGTAACTGCACTGCATTTATTTTACTTTCGGCTGTTGGTAAATACTTCTCCGGGGATCCCATGGAATATCGCTGAATTCGTCAGAATCGTTGCCAGGTAAGTAGGAAACTTTGGATAATTTATTCACACTTTGTTTGTTAGAATTGTTCCATAATATTGTTTGACCGTTAAATCTTTGTACTTCTTAAACATATCCTTGCTTCGAAAATTCTAATCACCGTTAATTGTATTAAATTCGTAGTAAGATGAAATTATTTTAAATTTTTTACCAGGTATCTTCTTTTAAAAAACACTTTAATTGTTTATACATTCGATTGGTTGAAATTAAATTACTTAAATGTTTTAAGCTTTTCTTTCCGCAATCCAAATTTGATGCTTCATAGTCCGCTGACATTTAGTTACGTCAATCGTAGCAAAGTAACAAAATTCGGTCGAAATAAAAAACACTTGCTAATGCCACGTAAGTAGAATTCCAATTCTATTTAAGAGACACTTTTCGTCTTTTAATTTACAAATGTATTGAGAGCCTGAGCGAACGTACTTACGCTGAGACGAAATTTACTTCAATATTCTGTACGGGTCGTCAAGGAGATAAACAATATCAAGAAAAAAAATTTTGAAAGGGTACCACTTTTACCTTAAATCTGTCAAGCGTCTCTCAATTTTTTATAGCCAATTAGGAATTAGCACACAATTATAATAATTGAATAAATATTTTCTTTTATTAAAATTATCTGTTTTTGTTAAATTAAATTAAATAGGTTATTAAACAGCATAAGAAAATTCATACATGAAAAGTACAAATTCACACAAAACATATATTTGCTTACCTACGTATATCTGTTTGCAGGTAAGAAACTACAAATAGGGATGGCAAGAGCTTCAAAAGCTACTATGATAATCAATACAACTCAACGCAAGCCTATGGTCCTGAAAAATCAACATCGAACAGCATAAAATTACGGAAAACGCAACGGAAATGACCAGAGTTTAAGAAAATCGGTCCCAAATTTTATTCAACAGTTTATTTCAGAGACTTACTCAACAATAATAGTGTAAGTACAGACTCTAAGGCTTGATTAAACAATTAGGGATAAGATTACCAAGCAATATGTACAGTTAGACGGCTGTGGAGTTAATTTCCGATGGTTTTACTATAATTTAGAATGTTGTAGTAGCAATATTTTCTTGCAGATATACTCTCATTATCACCGTTTTATTCTTTATTTTTTAAAATACAATACAGGTTTTGTGTGTAACATTAATAAGGCCCTGTGGTTCAACCAAAAATAGATTTTTCATTTTACAGTTATACGATATGAATTATTAATCCCACCACGCCATCGCGGTAAGTTCAATTTCAACAATTTGTATTAACCGTATATAAAGTAGATCCTCATCGAACGCGTTTAGCCGTGAGCATTAATTTGCAACCACTGTATCATTCTCTGTATAATACCGGATCGGATACACATTTCTATTTTTTCACCAGCCTATAACAAAACCTTGATTTCGTTATTATTCAGAGAAACTAATTCATACATGAATAGCTCCACATCCATTATTAAATTTGTATATATGATTATTGTTTGATGCTGATACGGTTCGAATTTCATTTTGCCCCAATGCATTGTATGCTGATTACATGACTATTAACACTGTTTAAATCCGTAAACTAAAAAAAGCGACCGCATTGGATTAAGCCGCATTATAAGGACATTATTTTAAAAAATATTTGCATTCAAGCAAAAACACGTATTTCGATTAAATACGAGGGCTGTTCGCTGAGCTGAGCCTATCTACCAGGCTATGATATTTTGAAAGA
>JABXWE010058145.1:0-10658 GCA_014611495.1 Limonius californicus
GCGAACATGTGTGCGCTTACTGTTTGGATTGCTCTTTTATGTCAACATTATCAAACTGCATCCAAGCCTCGTTTCCCGTTATAATTTCGCCCAACAAATCGTCTTCCTCGTGGCATCACTGCTAAAACGTTAAGGCAGACGCGATTCGCTGAGACTTGTTGACGTCTGTGACACGTTTTGGACCCCACCATGCACAAAACTTGTGATAACTTAAGTTTGTCGTCACTATCTCCTAAAAGCTGACCTAAAAATTTGGGCAAAAAACCTCGGTAAACCGACGGCGGTGTCGCACCATTTTGTCAACTTTTTCCACAAGATCGTCAGTCACCACAAAGTTTCTTTTCCGACCTTTCCCATCATGAACATTAACACGTTCTTATTGAAACTTCCAACGCCATTTTACACATCACTACTATTAATGCAGTATTCTCCATATTGGAGGAATCGGAGCACAGAACGAATCTCGCATTTGACCGGAGGTCGATTGTATTAGGCATGCACACCACACAAAAGTTACTGAATTCAGTGATTAACCCAGTACGGAGAAGATAGATGACTCGGGCCTACTGCACAATAGCAGAGTCGCTGTTAAAAAAAGTTTTAGGCTTGCGCGGTTTGTACTTAATGAAGACATCTCTTCGGGCTCAGGCCGAGTCGTCGTCAAATTAATTGGACCTGACGTTTCGCTAACCGCTGCAGGTAGCTTTATCAAACCGTAATAAGTGCTGGACTGTCGGATCCGGTATTTACAGGGATTATCTTAGCCATGGTTGAGTGGTGGAAGAAGTCTCGGTTCGTGTGCTGGGTTTGTATTGGTTGGTGCTGGTTGATTGGTTACGCCTATGCTTATTGTCTGCGGAGGTGCATATTCGGCGGCTGAGATTTTATGAGTGAAACATAACAAAAAAAGTTCTGGTATTTTTTGAACAACAACTGAGGAGGCTATCGTCTAGCTTTTCACAACAAAATTTAATTTTAGTCATCCAGTTGTAGACAGTCTACAATGAAAGCTTACGGTATTGGGATTTGAACCCAGGATCTTCAGTGTAGAAGTCTAACGCGCTAACCTCTAGCCCACTACCACCTCGTATTATTAATAAGAAATATATTCACCAAAACAGCAACTGATACAAGTGTATATTCAAGAAAAATTAATTTAACATCATCAGTAGGGAAATTCCTTTTCTTCGGTATTAAATCTTACCAGCACAAATGTTTCAACTTGAATAAATATTAATACCTATAGATAAAAAAATCGCAGTTTTAATCTTTTCTCCCATTCTTATAAAAAATTTATTGCGCTTTAAAATTCGACATGTTGGATGACTACAAACATTTTGCCCGAATACTTTCACAAACCAATTTCACATGAATCTGTTCCCTTCAATGCCATTTTCGCAATACTACGACAATATCCATCTGTCACAACGACAAAAGTTACTAAAGATCAGCTGTGTGTTCCGATATCTGAATATTATATCAACCTAACAGTGCGTAACCCAGTTCGATAGATATTGGAGCTAGAATATCCTTCACATCTGCGATATCGCGCAGTATGCGTCTCGAATGTGACTGGTTTTCTGTCATCTTAAACCGTCATAGTTCCCCTCGGCAAAACCCGTAGTTATCTTGTGAATCTGACGTAATCCAGAAGATAGAGGGTGTCAGATGTAGTTTGATTCTGACCTTCGTAAGTCTGTTAATCTGCGGCCAGCCTTGTCAAGACGGAAAACGAATAAATGGAATTAAAGAAATGAGCTTATACGAGAACTCTGACAGAAACGCTTTTCGTTCTCTGAAATACTTCTGCGAAAATTAAAAAATAGTATTCTGAAAGTTGTCTGTTAGCACTCAGCATTTGTTTAGTGAATTTAAGAATAGTGTAAACCTTTTCCTGCATAACACTTTATAATAAGCAACAGAATTTGCTGTCGAGGGATAGCTTTATCGTTAAAATCGTCATAAATAAGTTATAAATAATTTAGAAAAATAGTTTGAAGTGAAGTCTACCGTTTGGGTATCGTTAGTCGTTTAAGGTTGCCCCCAGCGTGCTTTCACTATTATTCACTACTTTACATTCGTATATATACAATACTGCACACCTTACAATTGAAATAGCTCCGAGGATATATTTTTATAAATGTATAATATAGTGTGTCCCAAAACGTACCGGCAATATTTCAAGGATGAATTCAACAACTTATTTAGAATCGAACAGTCTATATAAACAAATGTCCTAAACCTAACTGTTAACGAATTATTGGTTATTACACAATTTATGTGGCTAAAATTTTAGTTCAACGGATTTCCGAAATACTGATCTAGTTGCCATGATCGCGTATTTTGTTAGCTAACATTTGAACATCATTTTTAACAAATTATTGTTTGCAACTTGTCAGTTTATTACTGTGATGCTGAAGTTATTGGCTTCTTCTTTGTACCCTTATTCCCATCGTAATTCACAAGTGATTCACAATGCCAATGTTATTTTCAAATGAAGAATATGCAGATATTCATTATGTTTACGGTCTGTGTGATGTAAATGCTTTAGCAGCACAACAAGGATATCGTGGAAGATATCCCTATAGAAGACCGCCTACGCGTGCAGTTTTCTTTAATTCACATCGTCAGCTGAGGGAACATGGCACTTTCAGTGCAAGACATGCAGTAGGCCAAGGAGTTGTCCGTAGACCCATAAACGATAATGAACAAGTTTTTGATTTATTACAAGAAGATGCGTCTTTAAGTGTGCGAACACTTGCAATACGTACTGGAATATGTCGAAACCAGTTTTGGAGAATAATAAGAAGTGCTCGCTTACATCCATATCAGCATCAAAGAGTTCAAGCTCTAGGTAATGATATTGAAGCTCGTTTAGGATTTTGTAATTGGGTTCAAAATAATCAAAACCTACCGCATATTTGATGGATCGATGAAGCTTCTTTCACACGAAATGGTATCAATAATTATCATAATTTTCAGGAATGGGCTGCAGAAAATCCTCATTTAAGAAGACGCTTGCATTTTCAACATAGATTTAGTGTTAATATTATAGCTGCTATTCTTAATGATCGTCTGATTGGACCATTAGAACTACCACACCGTTTGAATGATGCGAATTACGGAAATTTTCTAGAAAACTCTTTACCCTTATTACTGGAAGATGCGCCATTAAATATTAGACGTGCAGTGTGGAATCAACACGATGGGACTCCATCGATTTTTATCTTTGTGGTCACATGAAACAGATTCTTTATACAATTGAAGTACACACGGTAGAAGACTTACGCCAAAGAATACAGCAGGCTGCCGATAGATATTATTAGGAATAACCCAGCAACCATATTAAGAACGCAGCGTTCTCTTCTACGACGTGCGGCTTTATGTATCGAACACAATGGAGATAATTTTGAACATTTCTTGTAAATAAAATAATAAAAATATATTAGAAAAAGGTTTATTTCATAAAATTTGTTGAAGTAAAATTTTAGCCATGTAAATTATGAAATAAACAATAACTCGTTAACGGTTACATTTAGGACATGTTTATGTGGACTTTTCGACTCTAAATAAGTTGTGGAATTCATCTTTGAAATATTGCCGAACGTTTTAGGACACCCTGTATAATATTTAACTTCAAGTTACTTGTAACATGTGATGTATGTGCTTAATCCAAATAGTCTACGGATTACTAGATAAAATAAGCATAGAGTTCACCAGTAAAACAGCTCTTCAGAAAGTAGAAGTAACTACGATATCTACAGATCAAAATAATTAACTATTTAAATTACTACATATTTCATAATTTCAGATTTAAGCTAATTGTTGTTCAAGCAACTGGTTGAGGATATGGTCATAAAATTTTGTTTATTTATACAGTATGTTGGAATGAAGTAATAAGACTGAAGGTACTCAAATTGAATAAAATGTAGGAAGAGATTTTTCTTTCGTTGAAAATACCAGTAATGGAACTTTATTATAATAAGATCATTCTTAGTGGTTTGTACGGAACTTTGTTTAAAAGGAAACATTTGGAAGTCCTATGGATATCGAAAAAGCAAAAAAATAAGTTTACTAGAAGTTCAACGCACCGAAAATTAATCATTGATGCTTATGATTGCTTTCTCCGCTTACAGGTCATATTAAAACATTCAGTGACCGGGATTTTCAAGCGGATCTGCCAAATGATGGTAGAAAGTAGAAATGGTAGAATAAATAGCCGAACTATTCGCAGCAGATTACAAGAGTCAATTTATGGTATACGTTCTCCATACACTAATGAGACTACAGTTTGTTGCGCAGCATTTCAATTGAAAATGTTAATGGAATCACCAAAGGTGCGTATCCACCAAAGAAACATAGACCAACATACAGCCACAGCAACATGTTTCAAAGCTAGACGCTGGTGTTTGTTGGACGTTTCACTTAAGAGCGGTAAAAATCAAAAGAAAATATGAGATAAACATTCTATCACATGAACAAATACTTTCATGAATGTGGACGCGTATACAACTACAGTCTTGTTTCTATTGCTCCATACACACTGACATGGCGTTTGAATGGACTTCAGAAAATTACATTAATTTAATCATTATCACAGCTAGAAACACGGAGGAAGTTTTTGAAGCTTCCATCCATACGAAGTTCCCCTGAAAAGAGGTCGTCATTTCTTAAATCCTTCAACAGTTCATTTCCACCTTGAACTTTTAATTTGTAAACTTTAACGAACCCAGTAAGTACCCAGGCTTTTGTTTTCGTGGTGCATGTACTTGCACTAATCGCTGCGCGAACAGTGGCATGTTGATGTAAGTCAGACAAGTGTAGACACAATGATGCATCTGAATTTAAATGCACTAAATAAGCAGCAGAAATACATACAACAATCTTGTTCCGATGGAGACAGTTAGTTTACCAAATTTGATAAATTTATTTTTACATGCGAAACATTGTGCAACACAAACGTTGATGGATATGCGCCTTTATATTTACATATAACTTTTTTTGATAATGGGTGATAATTACGAATCCTTTCAAGTTATTGCAGAAATCCGCTTGTTGAATATATGTAGTATACGTAACTGTTTCATTCGGAGGTGGGTGTAGTATGCGACATATTTACAATAACGTTTTGCACAAAGCTTGTACTTACCAAGAGCACTGGTAAGCTTGATCAACAATGAACAATGTTCGCAATACAATATGATCATTTGGATAAAGCTACTAAAATTTAGCTCAAACAAAATCTTTGATTGATGTCAAAAACTATTACCTCTCATCAGAGGAAATAAATTACTCAAGGATGAATATGAATATTGTAACATAAAGCATATGTTTGTATCTGGTGGCTAATGGTCGTCTATTATTGATAAATTAAAGCAAGCGGCAATGATTGATATTAAAAAAAAACAAAAAGCAATCAAAGCCAGTTGCAATTGTTTAATCGTATTAGTGTCAACTCGAGTGTGTGTGTTTGATTGAATAATCTTTCCTGTCCTCTTAAGATCTTTTTTGTTCATTGTTTTTTATGCGTGTATTACATTTGTATTCTTAATAATAAACAATAATGCAGAGAAACCGCTTAACAATAGAATAATGACATTTAGCCTTTGCTATGCACCAAAGAGGAGCCCGCCAGGTCGACATTGCTGATATATTAGGAACCACGCAGAGCGTAATTTCACGTGCCCTTTCGCGCCTTAGATAAACAGGTACGACTGCAAGAAGGCCTGGAAGTGGATCTTTTCGCATCATAACACCTCGTGAGGATCGACTTCTGGTAATTAATACAAGAATGCACCCCTTTTCAACTGCTCGACATCTACAGCAAGTGCTCCAGAAGGCCACAGGAAATCGAGTATCCGCCCAAACTGTACGAAATTGATTATTTGAGGTAGAACTTACCTCATACCGCCCTCTGAGATGTCCTGCAAGAACTGTGACTCAACAAAAACACCGGGTAGAATGATAAAGACGTAGGCTTCAAGAAGCGACACCGTGGGATGATATACTGTTTCCGAACGAGTCCAGATATTATCTCAACAACGATAGCCAACGTCAAAGAGTATATCATAGTGCCGGACATCGTACCTTGCCTCAGTATACCCAACCACTCGTTGCCTTTGGTGGTGGTGATCTTATGGTATAGGCTGGAACTTCTTTAGGGTGGCGTACTGACCTCCATATCTTTAATGATATACTCACGGGCCAACGTTATGCGGGAATATTTTGTTTTTCTTGACGACAACGCAACGCCGCATCGTGCTTGGGTTGTTTTAGTGATGCTTCGAGATGAGGAAGTAAACCATCTTGCTCTTTCTTCACTATCTCCAGACTTCTACCTCATCGAGCATGCATGGGACCTTTTGCAGAGACAGCTGAATCATCATAATACAAGGCCTACTAGTGTGCAACAGCTGAGGAATGTATTGCCGGTACTGTGGCATCAAATTCCACAAGAACATATTGATAATTGCATTGAGAGTATGCCAGCAGGGTGCAGAGCAGATATTACTGCCTAAGGAGGTGCCACGCGGTATTAGAATTTAATAAATTTAAGTTAAGTGAAAGGAGACAATAACGATTTTCATTATAATATTGTTAAATGCCTTCTTTAAACGTACCTTTGTTGTAATTTTCATGTTCATTACTAAAAAAACGTTACATTTTGTTGGTTTGGTAGTTTTTTTATTATAAATGCAGTTGCTGTTGCCTGTAAGTGTCTTACACTGCAACATCCCTATTCATTTTTGAATAGCTTAGTGATAGTAAGACATTATCCAGCTAATTATTTACAGTCAGTGATATCATAATACGCCAATCTACGAAATAACTTTTAAAATAAAATACATCCGCAACATGTTTTATCCGAGAGAACTGATAGCGAAGATAATATAAGGAATATAAAGAATAATATTAAATTTACTACGTGTACCCTTATATACACACACACCACAGCACCTTCGGCAGTAACCTAACCCAAGAACATCAACTGGACGAGGAGACGACTTATTTCAAAAAAACAAGACTTACACTTATTTATTATAATCTAATTTTGCACGAAAATTGAACTTGAAGCAAACAGAAGTACAAGAATATCTCCAAACGTGGGCAAAGGATAATGACAGCACTTGCTTCAAGGAGACGCCACGTACCTGGGTTGGTTACAACACGTGTAGTACGATTCGCCGACTACGACGTGCTGACTACGATTCGCTGTCTAAGATTTGCCGAATGCTATTCGCCGTTGGATACGATTCGCCGCCAGATACGATTCGCGGCCAGGTATCAATCGCCGTAACATATTGTGTCCCTACAATTTTTTAAACATTGCTATTTTACTTTGAGACCGTTATTTCAATTGACTTTAATAATAAGTAATTCGTTAGCTTTTAAAAAATTATAATTAAACTGCGTATATATTTTTTTGTTAGAAATAACAATTTCTAGTAATGAAGTGCTTCAAATTGTTTTGAAGCATTAAAATAAATATTTTTTGAAAGCAGCGCGAAGGAAAATGAACCCAGCATTCTGTACTATTGTTAATGAAGCTCACCTCTCGGTCTTCTACTGCTCCGTTACTCAAAAATCATGAATTGAGTTGACATAAACCGTACGTTTTTTAATAGTCCTTACGTATTCCAACCACATTCTAAATAAAGCAAATGAAAATGGAACAACTGTAAAAATAGAAAGCTTCGAAAAATATTCAATTTCAAAAACTATATTTTTCGCAAAGGCTATTGTATAAATATATACTAATTTGGAAGTCGTTTAGAAACTTAAAAGCATAGGTTTTAAGGATTTCTATTAGTACGGTAAATATTTATTAATTACAGTTTAAAGCTTAGACGGAACGCATGCAATATGGCTTTTTAACAATTCAATTGAAATATAATATCTCCTACAACTTCAACTGTATAGGAATTGTATTATACATTTTATTTTTATTACGTCTTTTATGTGTAAATTGATTAATAAAGTTGCTAATAAGCTCATACACTTATTATTGAGCGGATGATATATTATGAATTAAGATTGCTGCATTGCTTTTATGCTCCAGTACTGAAAACTCTTAAGATAAATTCCACAAATCAGAATAAATAAGAATAGTACGAAAACATCGAAGCACTACAAAAATAGTAATAGGTGACAGTTACACTTTATGACAACAGACCAACCCAAGAAATCCGCATGTGGACCCATGCAGGATGTGGCATCCTAACAATACCAAAACGGCAGCGTTTGGTTGAAAGGTTATGTGCCCTGTTTTCTTCAGAAGCACAAATTTCATCAAATCTATTACGTTACATGAACAGAACACCGTTACAGTTACTATTACTAAAAGTTTTCATGAATTAAAAATTAAAGACTGCTACACCAAGATACTTTTCAGATACTACGAAAACAAACACTGAATTTTTAAAGCCTAATGACATTATAACAATACGGCGCCCTGTTCAAGTCTTAAATTTGTATCCTAGTTAGAGTATGATCAATATTGGAATTTTTAACAACATTCTAAAAAGCGAATGGCATACCCCTTTCGATTGGTGGAAAAACGTGTAAGTAAATGCACTAGTATTGCGGGAATTATTTTTAACATAGCTGAATAAAACGTTTCTATTGTTTACATAGATTTTTGAATTTCGACACATTTTCAGATTGACTAACGTAATATTTGAATAAAAAGAACATATGTTTATAATACATGTAGTATGTTCAGTCGTACTTGTTTACCAGCCTTCGCAAGCCACTACTGGCACTGAAACTCTTGCGTGCTTCTCTTTAGCTGAGGTACTTGCAAGAAGAATCTGCAGTTTAGCATCTAATCCAGACAACTAAAATACCTAAGAAGATTTTGGTACTGAAATCCCACGGTTGCTAAAGCTGGACTGGGGAAATGAATACTGTAGGTTGCAGGTCACTCCAGTGGTGATGCTTGAGCCTCAAATTCAAGGCATATTTGAAGTTTTTGTCTATAAATGAGCACCACAAAGGTGTTACCTTATCATACAGTTTTTTCTTGTTCATATTTTATTGCATCCGTACCCTGTTGCTTTTGCTTAAATGTATTTATAATGTTATACGACCAGACAGGAATCCTACTGTTGCTATTAGCAATTTCCTGTCCACAGGATACAGAAACGTCATTCTAACTTCTCCTTCTGCTTCTCCTTCTTACTTCCTGAAACCCACAAAATCTAGATATTTACAATAAAAGTATTGTTATTGTGCGACAGATTACGAGGCTGTTTCCATATTTGTTTAGAGAATTTCTTTGAATTAAATAGATCCCTTAGATCCATCTAACTGCACAGTAATGGTGATGAGGAGGTTCTTAGACACCATCTTCTCGCAGTGATCAATTCATGAATTCAAATTACCCTTGCATCTGTTTAAAATACCAAGATTTGTGTCCTGAATTTTCTTCGTATTATTGATATACTTCTCCAACAGCTCCGTAGGTTTTGCTTTCATCTAATCAAACGGCATTCTTCCAATCAAACAGGAGACGTTTTGCTCTCTCTTTCGTAATTACCTTCGACTTTTCATTGATTCGACAGCAATAATCTAAGACAACCAATTTGACCTTAGGTTACATCTTTAGATATAATGGAAGAAAACTCAAAAGTTGTATTTACCAAAATAATATCAGGAACCATATGAGCAGCAGCAATTGGTGAGGGTTCATCAGATTGTCGTGGCAAGAATCTGCTACTCTTTAACCTAAGCTTGAACTACAACTAATGTTACATTTATTCGCATATCACCCAACATCCACTGCCTCGAATACAGTATTTTTATTTGCTACATTGACCTAAAAAACTAAAATAGAGCCATTATTTAAGTGGTAACTAGAATAGTTTTCTTTCTCCCATTGCAAACAATCCAAAATACACACTTTTAGAAAAATATTTAACCAGTCCTTGCTATTAATCGTTTCACTGATTCTAATCCATGGAATTATTTTCATTTAACACTTCCCACACGTAAACCCTAGGTGTGTCCATAAATTCTGTTAATACCTAACGTCTGTTAGAATTCAGGAAAATTCATTGTTCGTGAAATATAATATTTCATGGGAAATTAATTGTCTTTAGGAATTTCCGATTACGACCTGCTGAATGGTGTTCAGCAACACGGCGACTCTATTGATTCTGCTGGGTTAAATCAAACAGCAACAATGTAACGGGCGTAGAAAGTGAAGATAAACAAAGAAATAAGAACAATTACCTAAAGCCTTCTCGCATAAGCGAAACTTTTTATTGTCAACGCTCAAGCATGAATTTTGTATTGCAGTTTCGAGGAATTTCGGTGAAACAGTAAGTAGAGGAATTTTTCTTAGTCGTAAAGCTGACCTTTTTACTTGCTTAGTTGGCGTTGGCGGCGGTCTCAGATCTTTACGACTTCTGTCATTCCACCCTATTACTTTCATTACTCCGTTGAGAGACGCAAACAACAAGGGACCTCATTGTTTTTAGTATCGCATACACACATTGCATATTTATGTTTATGATATCTTCAAAAAAACACAATCTGACATTGAATGGAAATCGGTGCGGGGTCATCTTAGATTTTCCACTATTTGTCATTTGTAACTCCCGGAGACGCTGAAAAATTTTTGAGCCTTTTGTGATGTTCTGTTAACTACTATTGGA
>JABXWE010058201.1:0-17209 GCA_014611495.1 Limonius californicus
CTATAAGATGCAAATGCAAACGCAAATGCGAATACGAATACGAATACGAATACGAATACGAATACGAATACGAATACGAATACTAATACTAATACTAATACTAATACTAATACTAATACTAGTACTAGTACTAGTACTAGTACTAGTACTAGTATTAGTACTAGTACTAGTACTAGTACTAATGCTAATACTAATACTAATACTAATACTAATACTAATACTAATACTAATACTAATATCATAACTATACTAATACTAATACATGACTAAACTAATGCTATACTAATACTAATATAAATACTAATACTACTACTATCTAATACTAATACGAAAACTAAATACTAATACTAATACTAATACTAATTACTAATATAATACTAATACTTAATACGAATCGGAATACACACTAATAGTGTAAAAGCGAATACGAGTAACGAATACGATACGGATACGGGATAGGATACGAATACGACTCAAAATCTAATACTATATAATATAATACGTAATAAAGAATACAACATGGGCGGAATGCGAACAGCAATGCTATTGCGATTGCGTTTATTGAATACGGAATACGAATAAAAATCTGAAATGCTAGTGAATAGTAGTAGTAATACCTATACCTGGCTACTAATCCTAGAATAATATAAGAATATATAATACAGAATAGTGAATCCAGAACTACGTAGACACGGAACCTAGACACGAAAGTCGGAACAGGAACCGAAAAACCCAGGAACGGGGAATAGAGGAACATCACACAAGTTATCTAGATAGAAAACTCGGAACACCTTGAACGCTGGGACTCACAAACAGGGCACATCGGTACACTGTCAATCCAAGGCAGGCCACGCTAAACACATGGACACGTATCCGTCAGATCAGGGAACGCACATCCTAATAACCGGAAAGGAACACAAAATGCAGGAACGGCTCAGAAAACGAAGCGGAATTGAATATTAATATGAAGTCAATGATGTTTCGAGCTTTTCGATGTAAGAATCAGTGTAATCATGTAGCAATTGGCATTATTTCTCTGAATCGGTTGTATCGGTGCACACAGCAACGCTTGTGCCCAATTTCGTATTTTTTTAGTGCTTTGCATGAAAGAGCTGATTAATCAGTTTCTTGTGGCTATTAACCTCTATGCTAGTACAAAATAAAATATCTTCCGTAATACCATATCTAGTATTGTATCTCACAAATACTATAAATTGGACACAGTTGGAAATATCCGTGGATTCATGCATCAGTAATGAAAAGTACGCGCACTTCTTGATATGTTCAACAACTTGTGTTTGCATGTCACTTATTCTTCTTTGGATGGTATTATTAGAGAGGAGTATCGCTCTCAGCATTTTAGCCTCTTTTTGTCACCAACCATTATTTACACCATTCCAATAACTGCTGATAAAATCAGATTTTTAGCAATGGTATGTAGCTTACTGGTTTCTGCACTGCAAAATGCAACCAGATAACTTGATAATAATACTTTTTCATTAGTAGTGGTTGCTGATGTAGAAGTGGCTTACTCCATGTGAAAGGAGTTTAGCTTTCTTTCAAAAAAGTTTTTGGATGTTTGGTATTTAAATGTCGAAATAGCTGTAATGGCTTCATACTTTCTCTTGACAACACTTCTCGACAAAGTACGCACTGGGGGTTCTCAGAAATATCAGTGAAGCCATATTTGAGATATTCATCGCTGTACAATCTATTTTTCCTTGTATTCTTGTCACTGCCAGTCATGGAACGTTCTAAAGGCCGTTTAAAAACGTATACATTTTTATTATATTCCACTCAACACACAGTCAACAGTACAGCACACAGTTTTGAAATGATTACAATCTCATCGCGTTCTACTGCTTATATAGAGCAAAATGGATTTTCCAGATAATTTCAGTGCCATCTAACAACCTCCCCCATTTCCGAAAACATGGAGAACAAATAAAATAATTGCGCACCTAGGTAATGTATGACTTCAGTTGACCGTTTACCCGCTGATTTAGAATAAAATTATGTAGTACAATAGGGGGGTCGCGAGAAAAACTTGGGGAACCACTGTCGTATAGCAATTACCATGCCCCTACTTTCTTGTGCCACGTGTTTTACACCCTTCGATATTTGAACTTCCTTCATTAACCTTGTATACCTATTACTATTACCACTTTAATTTTTTCATACAGATCATCAGTTACTCTTATATACTTTGCTGCAATTCCCATTATTTTGTTTGTGTGCCAAATTCTGCAACTGAACACACAGTCATAAACTTTCTTCAAATCTACTAATGTCGTATGGGTTTATAAGTTTCTAACAAAAGCTTTTCCTATAACTAGCTTTAATACGCTTAATAATTATAAAATAGAAATAAATTCATCCCAAAATTTTCAACATCTGGTATTTTCTTACCTCATGAAGATGCAAACCATTCATTCCCTGCTTGTAGTTTAGATCATGTGCAACTACTTATTTTTCCTCGCTCTAATAATTACATATGGTTGTTAAGTTGCAAGAGTGATGTCCATATTCGTTACGTATTTTAAATTTCCTTAAGCTTCCCAATTCCAAACACTCAGTATGAAATATCCAATTAAAATTAATTATATCAAAATATATTACAATGCTGTTTCTTGAAACATAAATAACCGAACATTGTCGAAAAGTTGAAAACTACAGTTTATACATGGTTTAATAATATCTGCAGTTTATAGTGTATAATAATATTGAAATTGCTATAAATTGAGACATTTTTATTACATTTACACTTTTTTACAGACCATGAAGAATCCACTTCATCACAAAAAGGTTTGCTGACAGCAACTATAACGCCTGTCCAGTGCTTCAACATTCAATTCAACAGTAAGTGTAAATCCAATAACATTTTTGAGTTGATTTTCCGGAAATAGTTTAACTTTCTCTATAGAGTTATTTCTATCAGCTTTTCTAGGCGTTTAATTAATAATAAATACAAATTTAAATATTCTTGTACTCAATATCGAATAATTCAAGCAGACTTTATTTTTGTACGCCATATTGTAAACAGCACTCCTATTCAATTAATTTGCAATGAACTCTGTAGACTTGGAAATACTGAAATAGATTTTCAATTGTAGGCAATGGCTCCAAATCCCTCACTGAATCAACTCACACAGGGCTACGATGTAGCGTCTAAATTCTTGCGGTTACCCCTAGTTCAGTAATTACAACAACTGGTCTTCTAACATGAAGCAGAAGATTCATTCGATTTCCATTTATAATTTACCCTTCCCTTAACCGCTAGCATTTATGTTTAACTTTAGTTTGTCTTCGCTAAGATAGTAAATAATATTTCTCAAGTCAACTTAGCAGATTGAAAATACCTTCTGATAACTTATAATATTGTATTTAAACGTAGTAAGTTTAATAGTTCACGGCCTATTTACAGCCATGAATCTCATAAACATGGACGCGGAGAACCGCGTGGTGTTGAATGTGGGTGGGATTCGTCATGAAACGTATAAAGCTACGCTGAAAAAAATCCCTGCGACGCGTCTTTCTCGACTTACTGAAGCTCTTGCCAACTACGATCCAATCCTTAATGAGTATTTCTTCGATCGACATCCAGGGGTTTTTGCTCAAGTTCTAAACTATTACAGGTATACCACTATTATCTGTTTAAATGCAGATTTTACTTATTTTTTTAATTCGAAGGACGGGAAAATTACATTACCCATCGGATGTTTGCGGACCGCTTTTTGAAGAGGAACTAGAGTTTTGGGGTCTTGACGCCAACCAGGTGGAACCATGCTGTTGGATGACATACACCCAGGTGAGTCTATTAGTTCTGTAGTCATTAGATATAATATAGAGTGATTGATGGGGATGGTTTGTTTCGTTGATATTAATGTTTTCTGCAATTACATAAAGCGCAATACTACAGAAGAATTGTATTCTTAACGGTCCTAACATTGCGAAATTTAACCAAAATCGTATCAACAATCACATAAGACCCTCAACATTTCATATGAAATTCCGTTAGTAACTTCTAGCACCCTCAAATTTTGTATAGCGATAATCAACTGTCGAAGATTATATAAAACCTATGTAACGCCCCTCAACATTTGTAATGAAATTAGATTCAGAACCTCTAAAACTCTCAAATTTGTAATGGCAATAATCAACTATCAACAATTATGTAATACTCTCAATACTTGAAATGGAATTACGTTGAGAACTTCTAAGACAGTCAATTTTGTAATGCCAATAATCAACTATCAAAAATCATGTAATACCCTTAGAAGTTGATATGAACTTACCAAAAATAGCGGATGTCCTCTAAGAATCTCAAATTTTTATGGCAATAATCAACTGTCAAAAATCATATAAAACCTTCAACATTTAATATAGAGTTACGTTGAGGTCCTCCAATATTCATCAACTTTCTAATGGCAATAATAATCGATAGTCACAATTCATGTAAGATCCCTCAACACTTGAATTGAAATTACAGTCAGAACTTCTAGGACTGTGAAATTTGTAATGGCAATAATCAACTATCAAATATTATGCAACACTCTCAAAACTAGAAATATAGTTAAGTGGAGAATTTCTAAAACTGTTAAATTTGTAGTGGCAATACTCACCTGTCAAAAATCAGCGACACCCTGAAAACGAAATATAAAATTACCCAACATGGTTGATAACTTCTAGGATCCTCAAATTTATAATGTCAATAATCAACTATAAAAAATCATATAACACTTCAACACTTGAAATTGAATTACGTTGAGAACTTCTAAGACTGTCAAATTTAGAATGGCAATAATCAACTATCAAAAATCACGTAATACCCTCAAAAGTTGGTATGAAATTAACAAACGTGGTGGATATCCTCTAAAATTTTTAAATTTTTATGACAATAATCAACTGCTAAAAATTATATAAAACTTTCAACATCTGATATAGAGTTACGTTGAGGACCTCCAACATTCATCAACTTTGTAATTGTAATAATCGATAGTCACAATTCAACATTTGAATTGGAATTACAGTCAGAACTTCTAAGACTGTCAAATTTATAATGGCAATAATCAACTATCAAAAATTATGTAACACTCTCAAAGCTTGAAATATAGTTAAATGGAGAATTTCTAAAACTGTTAAATTTGTAGTGGCAATACTCACCTATCAAAAATTAGTAACACCATCAAACGTAATATGAAATTACCCAACATGGTTGATAACCTCTAGGATCCTCAAATTTGTAACGGCAATAATCGACTGTCAGAATTTATGCAACAATTACACTGAAAACCTCTAAGACTGTGACAATCATATAAGATCCTTAACACTTGAAATGGAAATACGTTAAGAACCACGAAGGCTTCAAATTCGCTCTGACAATTCATCAACTTTCACACATTATGTAAACTGCGAATGACTCTTTATCGAAAGGAGCTTCAAACAAAATTTAAAAAGAGCATGTATACGTTCCAAATTTTATATGAAATTAATCTCTATGATCGTCTAATTTTTAATGGGAAAAATCAACTCTCAAAAATTATGTAAGATATTCAACATTTGAAGACTGAAGTAAGTAAAACTGGTTTGGGTACCCGGACACTGTGAAATCTCTAGCAACGAGAAAGCACATAAACTTGCCAAGCTGGGAGCCGGGGAAACCTTCCTGGGACAAGAATCCTTCCTAGGCTTCTCAAGGCAACAGGTCACGTCATCCCTAATCGAACGGGCACACGTGAGACTGAAGGATGAATGGATGAGACTCAGGGGATGTAGACAGGCAAAACTCTTTATACCCGGACCGGGATAATCTAAAGCGGTCAGGTTATTGAGTAAAAGCCGATGCACTCTTAATCTACTAATAGGAGCCCTCACAAGCCACTGTAAGCTCACAAGACACATAAGCCTCCTAGGCGTAGAGGACGACCCACTATGTCAGGCTTGCGGGAGTCAAGAGAAACCATCTAGGAGAATGCGAGGCGCGTATGCGACTGAGATATAAAATTTTCGGGGCAGCAACGCTGCACAGTGCACAGTTGAGTTCCCTCCCATAGGCTTTAATTATGTCAGGAAGGTTTAATCAAAGAGTGGCAGATGAGGAAGAGAGAGAGAGGGTAGTGTTGGAGGATGTGGGGGTTAGTAAAAAGGGACCATAGGGGCCTACGTGCTGGGTATCTCCGCTCCCCTCCCCCAATAATCTATTACTAACACTTACCATTGACCATTGACCATATATGTACCCTCAGAATAATTATCGACAAAGCCTAGAATGGAATAAAGAACTACATCTATGTTTTATAGATTTCGAAAAGGCATTCGACAGGATAATAAGATTGTAAATGTGAAAGATATTAGAGGACTTTGGTACACCAGACAAGATAATAAGGATCATCAAATTACTTTACAAGGATTATGGGGCTAGACTACTACATAACCATACAATAACAGAAAAGTTTACCGTTGAAACAGGAGTCAGACAAGGTTGCATCCTATCGCCACTACTATTCCTTATTGTAACAGATTGGCTAATGAAGAAAAAAATTAAAAACAAAAATGGACTAACATGGCGATTTGGACAGTTCCTGGAAGAGTTGGAATCTGCAGACGGCGTACGTCTAATAACCGAGAAAATAAAACATACGCAACCTAAACTGGGATCACTACAGACCACAGCGAAAGAAAAAGGGCTAAATATTAATTGGAATAAAACAAAAATTCTCAGTATAAATGGAAAGAATCAAAACATCATAGAAATATATAGAGAACAAAACGGTGGATAATACTGATCAAATGATATCTAGGCAGTATAGTGCCAAAAGAAAATGGCTATCAAAAAGACATTAAAAGCAGAATTAACAAGGCACGAGGGGCGTTTAATATGTTAAGGAACATATGGATATCGAACCAAATGAACAGGCAAACGAAAATAAGGATATTTAACTCTAATGTGAAAAGTGTGTTGTTATACGGGTGTGAGTCATGGTCAACAAATAGGATGCAAATGCAGGAAATTCAAACATTTGTCAACGGATGTCTGAGAAGAATTACACATATCTACTGGCCCAATGTCCTTTCAAATACTGATTTATGGACCCTCACCCAACAAGAACCAATTGAAAGTACAATCAAGAAAAGAAAGTGGCAATGGATAGGTCACACATTACGGAAACCAAAAGAGGACAAAAGACAAGCACTAGATTACAACGTTAGAGGTAACAGAACTCCGGGGAGAACAAACAACACCTGGAAAAGATCGACAGAAAGACAAATCAAAGAACAAGGGAAAACATGGAATGAAATCAAAACGACCGCCCAAGATAAAACCAGATGGAAAGACCTTATTACACAAATGTGATTATTTAACCAATGTAATTAAGACAAATAAACACACAGCTGTAAATCATAGTAATAAATTACAGATAAACCCACTCAACCAAACATTACAGTGTATAAAGTTGAAGTGTGAAAGTTTAACGCGATAAGAAGTGCAAGGTTGGCAACTGATTTTCATCTACAAACATACAAAAGAGTATTATTTAGATTCGGATTCTTATATCACCATCTCTGTTTGTATCCTTCCTTGTTACGTCTGGTACATTTTACTTCGCAAACCTGCACGTTTGAAAGGGCTTTTCCTACCAAAGTCCACGACTAACTACTATAAGTTTCTTTCGATACCTGTGCTGCTTTGTGCAGTTTTAGTTAAGTGGCCTTTGATATTATTTTACTGTTTAGAAATGCCTTATTTACGGAGTAGCAAAGTGTTTTGGAACATCCTATCTACTAAATTTATTGCTATAATATCTTTCCCTCCCTGATGTTCCCTTTTCCCATATAATATTCCTAGCGACTTCGACAAAGGAATTTTCAGATCAACAGGACACATAAACAGTTGGCTGGGCTGCTAAGCCTGCACCTTCTAGTTTTTCTATTATCCGTTTTATTGTTAAGACCTTATCTTGAGTAGCTCTTCCAAGTCTAAATCCATTCTGTTCTTCTTCTAATAAATGTGCAAGTGCTTTCGCAGGCAAGATTCCAATATTCTTTAAAATACGTCTTTTATTGTACTTAACATCGCAAGGCTCTAACATTATCGCATATTTTATTGTCACCTTTTTTGTAAAATGTAATTATCACACCAAGCGTCCAGTAGGATATAAGGCTTTTTCTTCGGTTCAATGCTAGCTTCAGAATTGTTCATGACATTCCCTTGCTTTTCTCTGCTAGGAGGCGATTTTATACCACACATTAATGGTTTCAGCTTTTACTGATTTCAATTTTTTTCAAAACTGCCTACACTTCCTTTTTAAAAATGTGTTCTTAATTTTAATACTGTATTGGAGAGACCAGTGCCTTCTTTTTGTCCCAGTAGAAACTCCTTCTTTTAATTGGTTAGTAATTTCTGAGAAGCAGATCACCTTTTTTCATTTTCAGCTTGCTTATCATTCCTTAATTCACAAATAAGTCGTTCTAACTTTTCTACAGTTTTCCCTATTAGTATTTCTTTTCTTTGGACATTTAACTATTTCATTCTACCAATTCATCCCTTTCTTGCCTGTCACTGTTCTTAATCTTCCACAAACAAAATGCTCAACCTTCAACCTAGTATTCTGAAAGAATTACAACCGTTTTCAGGTCGTTTAATTCGATAACCCATTTATTAACAATCTATCTCTGTCCCACTATACTCCTGTAGATCCAGATGATTGTGCTTCTATTAAGACTGGCTTAAACTAATTAAATTCGACGGCAGATTTGGTTATTAGTGCATTTCTAGATAATATGGCTACAACAAATTATAGTTGTAGCAGACAACTAAACTATAATAATTTATTATTGACATTCAAATAATTAGAATCAAGGAAGTTTTCGCAATTATTTCGATTTTTGTTCTTAAAAGTTGGATAAGTTGGTAGCAAAGCAGACATCCAAAAGATTAATGAAGATTACGACGATTAAGCGAGAAGAGCATATTAAGAGGTCCTTGATGTTACGCTACAGATACCCTAAAAACAATACCAGCAGGATTACTTGTAATTTGGGTTATCTATCTTATGCTAACGTATTAACCTTAATGAACAATGTTAATCCCAATGATCCGTCAACAGATTGGGGTAACTGTTTTGTAGTAGTGGCGACCACGAGCTGGTGGAAGTTTAAAGAATCCACTTTGAATTGAATTTGTAAATGAATTTACAGTCGGCACTTGAAGGGTTCAGGGTTTCCTTTCTAGCATTACTTTTTTGATTATTTTGGTTCCTAATTACTATTTCTTGTTGCATTGTTATCAAGTTCAAAGAAATTGTAGTGACTTAAAGTCAGTTCAACTAGAACTATTTAGCAAAGCTCACTTCTGTATGTTATAAAAGCTACTTGAATCAAAAAGTAGTTTGTAATGCTAACTAAAAGAACGTTTCGCTACATAGATTTGTTTAACCACTGAAAACATTTTTGTCTCTAAATAGTAACGGCAGTTTAAATGAATTTTTAGAAGAAAATTTAACTAAAGTATCCTACTAGCATCTACCTTAACTTAAATCTAAATTATTACCGTAACAGACATTACTAGCAGTAGAAAAATTAGAATAATCGTAGAACTAATAATAATAGCGATAAGGGAAACTCAGTAGCCATAATAGTAGTATTTAATTCTACACATCTTGTACGGTTCAAAACAATTATTTATTACGTTTAGGTTGTTGCATCGTGCTGCGTCAGCCAATTTTTGTAATTGGTTTTCTACAATGATGGATGGGATTATGCAACGGGATTACCCGAATGGCAGTACTATAAAAAATATTGTGTAGCTATGGCCAGTTGTCAAGATGGGAAAAGTGACGAAATATTAAGTAAAATAATATATATTATGTATCTACATTAGTAGTAGATGTAGATACATGTTTCAGAAAGCAGCTTCTCAAACGCTGTTTATTATAAAAATAGTGGAAGGAGCTACTGAAGTACTATAAAGTTAACGAAAATAAGCGTTGTAGACAACAGGAAGACATTAAAAGATTGGAAGCAGTAGAGATGTGGATTTACAGAAGATTACTAAGAATATAGTGGACAGCAAGAGTGACAAATGGAGAGGTGCTCAGAAGAATGAGTAAGGAACTAGAAGTAGTGAAAACAGTAAAAAGAAGAAAACTACAGTATTGCGGACACATTATGAGAGGACCAAAATATACATTGCTACAACTCATAGTCCTAAGAAAAGTACAAGGAAAAAGGAACGTTGGACGAGGAAGAACATCCTGGCTAGGCAACCTCAGAGAATGGTATGGCTACAGCATCGTGGAACTACTTAGAGCAGCTTGAATAAAGTACCAATAGCTGTGATGATTGCCAACCTCCATTGAGGAGACGGCACTCTCACGAAGAAGAATTGTTGCTATATTTTATATATACAAGGCGGCATTTCCTCAAACTTTATGATTTAGTTAGTAGACAATTTATACAGGATTGCAATAAAGTGAAAACATAATGCTGAAAAGTTCTACTGAAGAAAAATGCCAAACTAATAAAATGTAATCTAACATAATCCTACCATTATAGTATAGGTATTTGAATTTAATTTTCTTAAATTATTTACCTAATTGAAGAAAACCATTTCTTAAAAGCATACTACATGCCACGCCAGTGTCAAAATGCATCTAATTTTCTTAAAATCATTACAATCACAAAAGTCTTAACAATTGTATATGCTCTACCAACTCACCTCCATCACTAGAGTCCTACTTCCATATATAAAAATGAGTTGTAGTAACTAGTTACAATATAATGCTCCAGTGCGGAAGGTCGGGAGTTCAAATCCCCGATTTGATGCGTGGCGGGCGGCCTACCTAGACGTTTTAAGTAATTGGGTCGATCGTCGAATGTGTGATGCCCACCACACAACCACGTGACATAAATTATCCTGCGACAACCGAGGGCGACAACAAGGATACAGGAACTCTGAGCTTCTGCCTTGCAGATGAAACACCTTCATGGGATGTAGAGCCTTCCCATAATAATAGTCTAATAGCGACATTTTGACAAATTCCTACGAAGCGACTACAAGTATTAAAAGAAATCATAAAACAAGGCTACAAAGGGACCCTCAAGTATGAAGACACCACATGTGACAGTCCTTAGTTTTTTTTAGTGTAACCGACAAGTCTATTCCAAACTAGATATTCCTCAAACAGTCATGCTAACCTGTATATACAGGAAAAATACAACACACTTCTAATCAATTCTCTGTTAACTTCTATGCTGATCATTCTAATAGTGCTGCTGATAATTTTTCTATGTAGTTTCATGATTTTGAATTCGAATAAGTACAATGAAACTTCTACTGATAATCTGAAATCAGAAGCTTTTTCAAGCATTCTTGGAACAGTGGGAAGGTCGATATCTCAATTGCATGACCTACTACCCTGCTCGCTCGTCCGGCATTGATCATACACTTTTTTCTGTTGCTTTACGAAAGAAGCCGAGAATTCTAGCAGCAGCGTATCAATTCATAATGCTGTCAACAGTTTACGTCTAGTGTTTCTTTTGGATTTACTGTTCACACAATTAAACTATAGCCGGATATTTTGAACAATTTTTAACCATATTAAGATTTTGCATGAAATATCCATCACTGTCTAATTTCAAACAAAGAACCTATATTTTCATAGAATTACTTGGTTTTGTTCGTTAAACATAATATATTTTTTTTGTATTGAATTCTAAATTGACATGACCACCATAAACACATTACTCTTTAGTCGAGAGTTATGTACCATAAATATGATTTTAATGGTGCGCTTACCTTCAGTAAAAGTGATTAATTTCAAGGGTTCCGATTAGTATTTCTATGCCACTCTGTATATTAGATACGTCAGATATCATTTCTTCATCTTATTGTTAGATAACTACATACATATGTTTGAAAATTCTAACTACAACTGTCTCGCGACATCCCTTTTGTAATACTCAACTCCATTCAGAATAAGCGGCTAAACGGTCAGTTGACAGTTGATTTATGTGCAATTTATTTATTTATTCTCCGCATTTCCACCATATTCGGGAAGGTGTGGGATGACACTGCAATAATCTATAAAATCCACTTTCCTTTATATAAGGAGCAGACCGCGATGAGGTTAGTCATCATTTCAAAACTGTGTATTGTACTGCTGACTGTGCGTTGAGCACAATAAATAGATAACAAATATTAAACGTTAAATACGAACAAAAGTAAAAGCAAAAAAGTCATTATAGTCATCTTACCTCATACACAGGGTAAAATGACGAATCTAATGGGTTAAGATGACTAAACACCGTAATAGCAATGGAAGTCGTCCAATTTATCATAGTCAATGCAATCTTCGTGCCACTACTTAAACAGAAGGAACGTTGTATTTAGTTTTCGGTGGGAGGATCTTGTATAATTCTTCACAGCCACCATATGCACACTAAATATAACTATTTGATGTAGGGGTTTCTGTTTACTGGAACTCGGTTGTTGTTTTTATGCTTCCTTTCCATTGATGTTTTCTTCTTTTGACCTTTTAGACCTTCCTTGTCTTGCCTCAATTTCTTCTGATTTGCTGTTACTTCAATCTGATTTCGTTCGAATTCCAATATTGTTTTGTCAGAAGTTCTACTAATAATAGATGCTTCTATTATTTTGCCAGTGGTAGATGATCGTTCTGATGTTGTTATTGATCGTACTTCCTAAAGATTAGAAACTGAACAACTTAGTGTTCCTTTCTCCGAAAATAAATTACGTTTGCTGAATTTTGCTGTATTTCGTATTGGTATAATAAGTTAGATGTAGTTTACTCTAGAGTAATAGCCAATTCCTATCTTTTTCATCGTTAGCATCATTAGATGATGACACTACTGTCTATTTGTGAAGTTACTCCAATATCAGTTTTCTCACTTCAGTTATGGTTGGAACAGTTCTTCTTCTTCTTCTTCTTCAACCTTTATTCAATCAATTTTTGGATGTAGTTTCCCCAATTTCCTTCCACTGTCTTCTGTCTTGGGCTCTTCTGTTCTACATCAAGCCCGCGTGTTTTTTCACGTCGTCCTCCCATCTCATCTGGGGTCGTCCTCGTTCTCTCTTTCCCAGCCAAGGGCACCAATTTGTTATTTGCGAGTTCCATCTATCATCATTATGTCGAGCGTTATGACCAGCATACTGCCATTTGAACTAATTGTGCCATTTGTTTTCTTGGATCTTTAACTTTCGTTCTTTCTTCTATCCAGATGTTTCGTGTTTTATCATTTAAGGTTATGTTCAACATTTGTCTTTCCATTTCTCTCTGCCGCTAATCTTTCCATGTTACGCTTGGTCGACGTCCATGTCTGGGCTCCGTAGGTTGGAACAACTATGGAAACTGTATTTGCCATTCCATGTAGTTCTTCGCGCTCCGTGGTGATTGCAGGAGAAAATATCTACCATCAAATATTAGTGGAGTATAAGGTTTCATACGTTTATACCATTTTTAACAGTTGCAACTTTACAGAATGCTCCTCCAAGCGAAGGTACTACATTACAAGATAGAGTACCTTCTTATGCTTGATGCATAGCCGCTATCAATAAAACTTCTTGCGGTTTGTAATACTTGTATCCGTTCTCAGCGTTCCTCAACAAAACTAGTAATACTTTCAGGCAGTATAATTCTAGCATTTTAGCTTCCTTCGATTCAGATGACAAATCGTCATCTCACACGTAATCAAGGGATTCGCAAACTGTGGTACATTACATACACTGGTGGCGCATTACGTTATTCTTGGTGGCATACAAAGTATTTAAATAATAATTAAAATGATACCTTATTTTAAATATTTTTTACAAAATGCCAATAATTTCTCTAGCTAGACTATAAACTTTGAGTAATATAATACGAATTTACTATAGTCCTCTGTTTTTACTGCGTTTGTATACAATTTGTTTAACATGCGTGCATTCATGCATCAACTGAAAGTTCGAATAGGAGTAAGTTTTATTACTCTTACATGGAATGTCTGTTGCAAGTCAAGTTGCTAATCAACAGAGTATAACATAGAAAATAAATTTCATAAAATTTAAGGTTATGTTCCCATGTTTTAATGACAGTACTGTCGCAATTACGTTATAGTTAGTATCCTTTTGAAACGCTTGACGTATTGTGTGATTTTTGTGTTGTAAATGGACAACCCTGATCCACGTCAACTTGTAAATCTGGTTTTTAACATTTTGGTTATAATTTCTGTTATACAAATTATGTTCCATTTTTTCTACAATTTTTGTATATATTTTGTGCATATGCTTTTTCTGTCATTAAATCTAATTATTTACATTTTTTCATATTTCGCTTTGTTTTTCCTTTGTGTGTTTTCTTTGTACACGTATTCGACATAAATATGTCAATTAACTGTCAAATATTTTAAAAGTTGCCATTTCTGCAATTACAAATACGAATATAATTAAAAATGTACATCTAAAATGTTTTATTCCTTGAATATAAAAATACTATTTTGGATGTACTGACTTTGAATCACGAAATGATATTATGCTGGTACATTATTGTCCGATTCTTATTTATGTGGTACAACACTTAAAAAGTTTGGCAACCCCTGCCCTAATGCATGCATACATATGTAAACTAATTTTTAAGGGTATAACCGAACCACAACAAAAACATACAATATTGTTAATTATGTATTATAAATGGGGCAGAATCACTTACCTCTAAATTCATGAGAAAGCTTACGAAAACATATAACTTATTGAAATCAGCGTTATCAAAATAGACATTTACGATTAACTGTCAAAATAGTAACTGGAGAAGGAAACGATTGAACAATTTTAATATTAGATGGAGGTTCCTATATGGTACTACCAGCAAATCATTTGTAAAATTATGAGAAACTGGAATATGAGAATAGTTTCTTTAATTCCCTTCGGCTTCTTAGGATGCTGATATTTTCGAACACTTAAACCCTCTGAATAGCAGTTTGCGAGGCACCGATATTAACATAATAACAGCAACGGACAAAATTAACGGATTTATGAAGCAACTTGATTTCTGATCGACTTCAATTGGAAGAAAGAAATTTGATTAATTACAGTGCGTCAAGAACTCATGGAAGACTTAGTTAAGGATGATAATACGATAAATACTGAACACGTGTTTGCAGATATTCAAGTTAGTTTGCACAATTTAAAATAACATCTCATTGACTATTTCCTCAAAGAAATTCAAAACAGATAGATACTGAATCCGTTTATGGATAATTCCGTTGAACAAGCTGAAATGTTGACAAACATGAAAGCAAAACTTATTGAAATATCATATAATGGAATGCTGAAACTTCTTCTTTTCCCAGAGCGTAGATCAATTTTGGACGAAAAAAATACAAGAATACCGCAAACTTGTGGACAAAGCTATAGTGTTTGGTGCTATTTGCTACATCATATTTGTGTGAATTAAGTTTTTCGTAGATTTCTGCTATCGAAACAAGAGTAAGAAATCGCTTCGAACTTGAAAATAATGTTATGATGTTTGTATTAAATACAAAACTCAGATTTGAAGAGTTTGTTTCTGATAAAGAGGCGCATACATCGCATTACAGTTTTTACTTTGCAACTCGTTTTTATGCTTAGGTTTTTGCATTTATTGAAAATTTTAATATTTGAAGTTTGATTTATTATTGTTTACTTTGTGAAAGCAAGAACTATATATGTATAAATATATAGTCCTTCGTGAAAGGCAGAAATAAGTGTGTTGAAGAGGCATTTTGCTGTATTTTGGAAACCCTCCCGCGACCCCAAAACCGTATATTATGACCTCCCAGGGGCTCGCGATCCACACTTTGAGAACCACTGTCCTAAAGAATTAAAAATTTCCAATTCCACTTCTAAAACTAAATAAAATAAATTATATACCTTAAATGCTTTCCCGTTTCCGCTGCATTTCAGGCATAAAGGTATTTTTCATTATAGGTCTTCTATAGAATCTACCGCTGGAAATCATCCATAAACTACAACTTCTAAAACAATTTCAGTAGCTTTCAGGGGAATAGAAAAACAAATTGAAAACGTATATTCTGTAATTTGTATTTCCACTTTCGGGATTTACATAGACACGGACATTTCCCGCCACATACCTTACTATATTGCGTTTTTATTTCAATGCCAGACGTTTTCAGCACATCGAAAAACGTTATTCGGTTATTGCGGTTTGTGCCAAGTAATGTGGCAGGCAATTGATTTTTCCACCTGCAATATGTTTAGAGTGACATGACACTAAGGTTCTGTAAACTAGCCAAATACCTAATGTAGGTACCAACATTAACATTCCACAATCAGAGTAAAGATATCTACGTAATATTTTTTTCGTTATGATATTGCCGTTACGATTATGTTAATCTAACCATAAATTTATTGCCTTTTGTTTTATAGCACAGGGACACGCAAGAGACATTAGCCGTGTTGGACCGACTAGATTTAGATACCGAAAAGCCAAGTGATGAAGAAATAGCTCGAAAGTTCGGGTTTGAGGAAGATTACTACAAAGGCACGTTATCGTGGTGGCAGTTAACGAAACCTAAAATATGGTCTCTATTTGATGAGCCGTATTCTTCTACTGCAGCAAAGGTAAATATCATTTTAAACGCGATGTATTTGTTTGCATTTTCTTGCTCTACTTGTATAAACTCTGCTTTTTTTATAAAAAGAATTTGTCTAGAAGCTCCGCAAAAAGCTAGCTATAATGTTTATATAGCAGAACAGCTCGGTGCACAATTTAGTACATCTAGTGCAAGAACGGTTTGTACTGCACCCATAAAATGCAATTTTTATGACTACAAAGCTTACGTCTTCCGTACAGAACATCTACAATGTGATTTCGACTGGATTAAAACATTCAAATAATACACTAGCGGGAATCCAATTTAATATCGCGAAGTAGCTGCATTGTTAGAATAATTCCTGTAATAAAAGATGCTCGTCCATTACTATCACATTCAAGAGCTAAGGCAAGTTTTATAGTTTTACTGCTTAAACAGATTTACGCTAGAGGTCCTTGAAAGACTAAAATAAATAAGACTCGTAAAAGTTGCATCTGGTGTAGTATTGGAAATTCAAGTACTTGCTCGTTTTACCTAGAATTTAAACACCAAGGAGCGAGTCTTTACAGAAATATATACTAAGTAACTAGTTTTTATTACTGGTATTTGTTGTAATGTCTTG